>JACXGJ010007241.1:0-31202 GCA_016801105.1 Esox niger | reverse complement strand
CACCCTCTGTCTCACCCTACCTTCTCCCTACACCCTCTGTCTCACCCTACCTTCTCCCTACACCCTCTGTCCTCCTAACTCTCTCCCCACGGTTGAGTTGCTCCTGTCTCTATATTGTTATGTACATCCCTAGGTCAGAAGAGTGTGTGTGTGTGTATCTCTTTGCATGCATACATGCATTCTTGTGCGTGTTTCTGTGGAATGTGAAGTAACCTGTCCTCTTCATTATTTCAATCGGCCTTTTCGCCCCAGGTTTTGAAAACCTCAATCAGAACTCCCACAAGGCTGCCTTTGTGGCGTGCTCTGCAGATTAAGTTCCTGTTCGTGCGCCGTGTGATTTGAACCGTAGAGATCTACAAAGAGAGAGGAGGCCAGAGTGAGAGGGAGACATGAGGGAGTGACGCTCAAATTTGATTGGCGTTCTTTTGAAGGACGCCCAGGCCCCAGCTCGACTCCGGACGAGCGAAGTGAGATAAACACGGATTCAACATTTGAACGTTCCACTCGTTTAATTTAATTCCGTACAGTGCGACGGTTCGCCCCGCTCGTCTCGAACGTTTCCCCGTTACCACAAATGCGACGTCGATCTTCCTTCCCCCGCCGTCGACCGTTGTCGTGAACAGCTTAAACATGGCCACCCCCATCCACGCCGTTGACGTTTAAAACTGACAGGCCATTCCATTCCGACACAGGGCAGTGTGTCTACATCAGGACTAGGGTATTTGTATGTGGTACAACTTGGATGACAGGCATCTAAGAGGGGACATCGTTATGAACGGTCCACTGGGCACAGTGTTCAATTCACAGCAGTCTGATATTTTCATCTATCACCCAACCAGCGAGAGAGGCAGTGAAACTCTTTTCCCCTGTTCTAACTCATGCACTGAATACCAACTGGAACGACGCTTCTAGCGGAATGGAGGGTCTAACCCCCCCCCTTCCTCTCTCGCACACTTTCTCTGTGCCCCCCAACCTCAATATGTCGAACATCCATAAATCACCAAGCAGCATGGCTATGCTTGTGGCTCTTGAGCCGTCATTGTAATATTTATATACTATCCTGTTTGTGAGAAGAATTTTATAATTTTACTAAGACAAACCTATCGTGTTTCAAGCCCTGCGTCGCCATGCTCGTCATTCCATGGGTTTCACTCTCAAACACGCCACGACAACATTCATTCAGGACGCCCTGTCCATCCGATCAACCTTATTAGCTGATTATGTCTGTAATGTGAAAATATAACATTCTGGTCATATGCACGGATATTAATGGCACGTACCATGTGTTTGATCCCAGAGCCTACGCATCAGTCTTTGAACGTATCCTTCTCTGCACGCTCAGATAAATCTTCATTTAGCGGTGTTATGGTCTCAGGTTTTTATTCCGCTGTTTTTTTTCTCTCACATACATCATGGATGGTGAGACATATCAGCGTTATTAAATGGAAGTCAGTCTGAAACTTTCCCCTTATCTCATTACATGCACTGTAGATCTCAATGCCTAAAGGAAAGGTTAACTTAAGCCCCAATACCCCAGAGGTCAACCTACAGATGTCCTCCCTCCCGCCCTCCATTCCTCCCTCCATGTTCTCATGTATTATTTCTCACACCTTTTCTTCCTCAGTTTTTCTATCACCTCAGGCTTCACTTCCTTTATCCCCGCATATCAATATACATTTATTTAATTAGCAGGCGGTTCCTTGAGCGCTAAGGGATACTGATATGTTAGCCGGGGTTACACCGGATATCTTAACTCGATGGAATTCCAGTGGGAAATGTGCGTCATTTCTAATTTCTTTGATGAAGGCAGCTTTGCTTCAGAGCCAGAGGGATGAGGTCTTATTAAGCGGTTAGCTGTCTGGAGGTGAAGGGAGGCGCCGGTTGTTCCGAGGGTCTCGTGGAAGTTACGGAGTGAATTATCGCCCGTTGGCTCTCATTTCAGCTGTGTTTCATAGACAAAGTACAGTTCAGAGGACGGTTGTCAAAGGTTACTCTGAAAACCGAAATGTACCTGGATACAGTACGCTGCATTTGCATGTAAATAGATACAGTATAGTGTATTGTTATGTAATGAGATATAGTATACACTATTTTCATTTTCTATGTTGGTGCAGGCATGTATGTATTTTGAAATCCAGCTTAGCTGAGTTGTGAAATAAGTCCTTGCCAAATTAGCTGTGGTCCAAACTTTATCAAGATGCATTGGATTGAAAGTGGAACATATTTGAGGCCTTTTGGAAAACACTCACACTGCCTTCTCTACATAGTAGTTCCATATTATGGTAGTTGAATCATGACATTGCAGTGAGCAATAGGAAAACGCTTATTATGGACTTTCTTTGTTCACCGTAAGTAGCCGGTAGCTACACAACCTTCGTCATCAATCATCCAACCAGATTAAATGAATCGGCTAATCAATCACTCAGCCAATCAATTGATCACTGTGCCTGCTCATTGCGAGTTCAAGGTTAATATGCACTGTTTATGAACTGACAGGGAAATGATTAACATTGCCACTACAACATGGCCGCCTTCTTCCTGAGTGCTAAAAATAGTCTAAATCTAAGACACGATTATACAGTATTTATTGTAACACCGTCGAACCCATAATCTGTTTTTGCATGTCCTTGGTTCCTTGTGAAATCTACATCTGTATGGGAGCAAACTGAGCCATTATCCACGGTCTGCACCCCAGAATCATATTAACAGACCCAACAGAATGGGGAGAACTGCTGTAGTTGTGATGTTGGCTCTGTTACTATGGATGTAACTATGGGCTTCGTCTGTTGAATCCACCATGACCAAAGTCACCCATATAATCATTAAAGCGTGAAGATACATGGACAAACAGGAAAAAGGACACACGCCGACACACGCTTGCATGTAGACACGCTGTACACAAATCGCAAGACGCACGCATGCGCACAGGCTCAAAACGGCAATTCACTTTCATTGTTTGTGTTAAAGCACCGGAAGCTCTACACGATCACATCAATCCATCCCATCAATGGCAGATGGGTCGGAGCGGAAGCAAGGAATCTTTTTTATCCACGATTAGCCTCACTTCATGAGCTCAGCGTGGTCAATCGTTGGAATGCCGATGAGAGAGAAGTTGAGTTAGCAGTGACAAATTTTCCACTTGAGGAAACGTCGGCTGAGTAATAATCCACAGTTTGTTATGTGAAAATGATGATCTCCTCCTTGTCCCACAAGCTGACACACTGGGCTGGTAAAAGGCTGGTTGTAATAAAGGCGACCGAGAATTCCATGTCAGGTATTGACTGATATTGGTGGTGACTAACACGGATGTTAACCGAGTCTGGTGTTGACTGATCTTGGTGTTGACTGATCTTGGTGTTGACTGACATCGGTGTTGAAAGACACTGTTGTTGAGTGACCCTGGTGTTGACTGACCCTGGTGTTGAGTGACCCTGGTGTTGATTGATCTTGGTGTTGACTGACCCTGTTGTTGACTGAACCTGGTGTTGAGTGACTCTGGTGTTGACTTACAATGGTGTTGACTTACAATGGTGTTGACTGATACTTGTGTTGACTGACCCTGGTGTTGACTGATCCTGGTGTTGACTGATCCTGGTGTTGACGGTTGCCAATGGAAAGCCCCTGCTGTCAAAAAAGCACAAACAGAAGAATCTGGTGTGTGTTAATGTCAATGGAACTTTGATTGGAACCAGGTTCTATTGTCTGATGATAAAAAATTTAGCTTTTTGGCAACGAACAGAGGTGATTTTGACGTAAAAAGAACCATAGTCATGCAGATAAGAACCTAATACACAACTAATGTGGTGATGGTTCTTTGATGTTGTGAGGCTGTTTTTACTTCCAAAGGTCATGGGAGCCTTATGAGGATACATGTCAACACAGATCCCACCAATTACCAAGAGACTTTAGGCCAAAACCTGAAGGAGGCTCAAACCGGGGTGGCCATTGGATCTTCCAGACTGACGACGATCCAAAGCACATCTCCAAACCCACAAGTAAATTGGTTCACTGATCACGGGACCAAGCTTTTTCAGAGCTGTTATCTTGGCGGTGGTGGAGGGGGGGCACAAAGCAATGCATGTAGTGGGGGACAAAGTTGTGGCAAGCATGTTCTTTTCAGTTACAGGGTTGAATAAGTTTGGTTTTGTTAATGTAAGATCAATCTGATAAACAACAATTTCATTCTTCAACATGATATTTTGGTTCACATTTACCAAGGATGCCAATAATTCTTAAATGAAGATCTGTGGTTTGATATATACTTGTTTTACTGTGAGTATGTGTAGCTATCATCTGTTTCTATTGTCTACACCATGTCAGAACCGTCATCAGCCCCTCCCCAATTATCTTGGGCCTATCAGTACTCTAGCCCTCACTAAAGACACTTTCCTTGCCCTGGAAATAGTCTGGAAGTCGGACGAGTCCCGGCTGTCTGTTGCACTGTCAAATGGTCCATCTAGTCTGGCCTGGTGTCTATCTGGCGACGTTACATTGAGAGGCAACTCTTTAGACTTTTCTCATATGGAACCCACGAGGCAGTTCATTACAGTAGCCTGACTAAAGCTGTCGCAGACGTCGCCCCAAACGGTGCCCCATTTCCTTCGGTGTGCCACTTTTTACCGTGATTCTGGTTGGCCCCGCTCCAATGTGGTGTGCCACAAAAGGGACTAGGGCGCCATTTCGGGCACAATTGTGCTTCTGTTGCCACTGAGTTCTCTCCAGAAAGGTCAGCTTCTAACGGAGAGTTATGCAAGTGGCCTTTAGCTGGCTTTATTTACTATGTTGCAGCTCTCTCTCACTTTAACAGAGGGCTTGTAAAGTGGGTTGGGGCGGGGTCGTTCTGGGACTAAACGGGAACACGAAGAGCCATGCACTGTATTCAGAGAGTCTGGGTGACTTTAAGAAATGGACGCAGTGTTCCTGCCATTCAGCAGCCCATTCAATCATTTATGGCGAGTTTTTGGATTCCAATTAAAATTGTAGCCATTTCTGGTACTTCCTTTAAAAAAGAAACAGCCTAAATTGCCATTGTTCAGCATTGCCAAGGGGCGGCGAATGGCGCTGTCATATAGCATTATTTGATTGTACTGGAATGTCATTGCACCATTACCCAGAATCCATGATGTTCTAACTCGGTAAACATGTATCCGGGAGGGTTGTGGATCCACTGACTATCAACCTTGAATACCTGTAAGATGTTCCACTGGAACCTGACGACAGCGGCGATGTCCACGGCAAGTTTGATCGTAATTCAGTTGACGGAAATAATTACGACGGCAGTGATAGTGATGAGATGAATATGATGGTTATGTAGACGATCGCGATGATGGAGGCGGTGGTGACGAAGCTGGCGGTGGTGACGAAGAGTATGGTGACAGTGATTGCGGTGACAAAGATGCGGTTTGTGGCCATGGTAATAAGATACAGTCAGACCTTTTCTATGGGTACTGTGTCTTGGAGAATCTAGAAGTTCTCATTACGTTTTCAGCGCAACAATTTCTTTTTCCCTTTCTCTCCCTCTTTCTTTCTCGCTCTCTGTCCATCCCTCCCTCACTTACTCTTTTCTTTATATCTCTCTTTTCTCTTTTATCTGTAATCTCCCTCCCACACCTTCTCCTCCCCACCCTCTCTTATCTCTCTCTCTCCTTAAAACCCCTCTCTTTTTCACCACTCTATTTCCATCCCCTCACTTGTCAACAGATATTCATTAATTCCTAACAAAGCCAAGTTGTTATACAAGATATAGATTACTGAATCTTCTCTGGGGGGTTATTTTATTTGCCAAAGCATGCCCTGGTAGCTGTAGTACCTATTCATTAGGCCACACATTTGCCGGCGAGCATTTTTTCCTCATTTACCACAGTGTTTCTTTGGGATGTGTGTTACTTGGTCAGACTAAACAGAAACTATTACGGAGACCAAAGAAAAGAAATGAGGCAGCAAAGAAAATAGCTTGTATTCTCGCCTATTACACTGACAATAGCTCAATGGATCAGACAATCGTTTTCATTGGGATCACACAAGCTTTTCTCTGATTTCTTTAGTATGCCAGCCTTTAAAAACCGAGGCATGTAATAAAATACCTCAAGCTATTTGATCTCTTCTAATAAACACACACTCACACCTACCTACACATTTACACACACAAAGATGAGATACAGTAGCTCGAGCTATTAGATATGTACTCATGAACACAAACGCACACACAGACAGGCGCGCATGCCATCTCTCTTCCACACACACACACACACACACACACACACACACACACAGTCTACACCACCACATACACACACTTCACCTCTGTCCACAAACAGACACTTAAATAAAATGTCCCTGACTTCTTTCCCAGCAGCTTGGGAACATTTGTTATTATTATTTCCCCTGTTCTGTAATCTGCCCGTATTTACAAGTCATTGATCACCAGTCTCTGAGACATGCCCAGGTCTTAAGAACCGCCCCCTGGCAGTATACTGTCTACCGTGTCCTCCCTATTGGCCTTGCCCAGTCAGGTGACTTCCTTCTCACTGATATTGACCTGCAAGACTGGATCGATTGGCTGGAAGGTGCCAAATGATGGCCAATACTGTAAATGCAAACTCCGGGGAATAACTTATTTTGCCTGTTTGAGGTATAAGTTTGTCTACAGAGAGAGAGAGAGAGTAAGTGAGAGAGTGAGAGAATGATAGAGAGAGAGAAAGAGAGATAGAGGGGAATAGATTCTATAATAAGTCTCTGTGGTATTTAAACTATTACAATTATATCGAAACACATGAGTGACCCGATCAGCCACTGTGTCTCTGTACCTCAGGCGGAGAAACAACCCTCTATACCCAGCTGACACACACACACACACACACACACACACACACACACTACCCGTGGGGAACCCGTGAAATTGGTCTGGCACAAGGCAGCTGAGACTCAACAGTAGGGGGTGCAAGTTAGCTGGTGAGGCATTTGAAAAACCCAGAGTAGAATCTCTGTCTGTCCCTCTGTGTGTTTCTGTCCCTCTGTCTCTGTGTCTGGCACACTGTGTGTCTCTCTATGTCGGTCTCTTTGTCTCTATTTCAGTCTCTCAGTGCCTCAGCATGTCTCAGTCTCTATTTGTGTCTCTCTCCCTCTCTCTTTGTTTCCGTATTTTCAGCGAGCATGTGTGCAAGTGAGTGTTATAATCAGATATATTAATACCCTGGAATATCCGATTCTATATTAATACTAGGTCTCTTTTTTGGTCATCGTTACTTTTTTCCTTTTTCATTGAAATAAAGAGCTAAAAAATGAAGGTGTGATGCTTACTTTAAGACATCACAGAGAGTCATTGAGGAGGTTCCTGAGTGTCTTCTCAGCTGCATTACAATGGTCCGTGGGCCTCCTATTAACGAGGTTCCCGGTCCATTGTACACCAGCAGTTCGTTTCAGTATGTGTCAAGCCAGCACTTCGGGTCTTTGAAAAAGTGCCATTTCAACCGGAGCCCGGCTCGTTATTAACCACAGACGGAACGGTATCCACCTGTGGAGGGAATATAATTTCATCAAATCAGCACACGAGGTCACAGGCTGACAAGGGTAGCTCGGAAAATCACTCCGCGCTGCACAGTTCTCTGAGAACCGTGAGTCCGAAATGCGACAACGTGAGAATCACTCACACGGCTCTCCCCCGACGGATCGTAAAGCACCGGCGGGTTGGCCATAACGCGGGACCTGTTAATGTAATGTATGCTAATGTGCGCGTGGGACTACGCAGTGTCTGAGATTAAAGTCATTACCGTTGCACGCCCTGGGAAAGTCGGTTGCATGCAGATGGTTGGCTGAAAACTAAAACAAAATGGTGTAGTTATAAGTCGCGTGTAATCGGTCCGATCTTACTGATGCGCTTGGGTTGTACATCCACCCCTGGGATGAGGGGAATACGACTGAGTGTCACTCTGAGCAGACCTGCAGAGGTGATGGAAGACGCTAGAATACAGATCTATGGACAACAGCTCACAGTTGAAACAGATCATACATTGTATGTCTTGATGTTATTTAATAAACAACCTGAAGTGGTCAATTCCGTTTTGCAAATTACTGAGGTTTGCATTAGAGAACGTGAAAATATCCTGCAATGCATCTTATTCCCGATAGTTTGGGGCTCTATTTTTGCTCTCTGGTCCTCCTGTCCTCTTTTAATGTCAAGGGCATCATTAATTTCACACTGGGCCAACCGGAATATTCTGGCCAAAAACCTGGTTGGTGTTGCCACGAGTCTTGGCCGCCAAATGATGTTAAAGTAAGAAAATAGCCTGGAACGCACATTTAGACTGGCTGTTTACTTAAAAAAGTAAACAGCCAGTCAGTAGCTTTGCTGTGGGCGAAAAAACAGCTCACTGATAAGAAAGGTGAAAGGAGAATGTTAAGAGGGGTGCTTAACAGGCGGGTCACGGACAGGAAAATCATGGCGCGTTGGAACTTTGGTAGCAGACCACTGCTACCGGCTAGAAATACAAGACATCACGCAATCACCAACACCGGACGACCAGACAGTGAAAAATCACAGCCTGTTTGCCATGAGTCACTGGTTCCTGATACGTGGCGTTGATGGCAGAGTCAGGATTCGCCATAAGCAGCGTGACTATGTGGACCTAACCCAACCGACGTGACCAGGAAGTTAAACACCGAGCGATGCTGCTGTCCAGGTGCATCTCTTTACGGCTGTAGTTTTGCCCGGGTGCCATGGGGACCTTCTGCAGGATATTTTGTGGTGTCACGAAGGTTTGTACTATCTGAGAGTGGTTCTGTGGTACAGGTCGTTCGCATCACGTAACACCGACCGATCTGGATCATTTGTCGAAATGGAACCAACATCTCTGCTGAGCATTTAACATCTTGTTAGAGTCAGAATATTTCAGGCTGTTCTGGAGGCAAAGTTGGGTGTGACCCATTCCTAGATGGGCATCCTGAACCTTCACATTTTTGTTCATTTTTATTAATGGTGTATGAATCATTTCACATCACTGAAACTACTTTAAAAAGCATGTTGCGTTGATTAAGGGCTATCTTTTGTCATTTAAGTCTGCACATATATGGTCTTGTGCCTTCATTCATGCAGTTTCTTAGGTATTGTAATCAGACAGAATACAGTAGCACCTGCATTAGGGACTCTGGATTGGAATGAAGTCTTGATTCAATTTGTTCCCTGTACTCTATACATCTGAATGGCACAATAGAGAAGTTTAATTTCATTTGCTCTAAATTACTATTCATTACGAAAAGCAAGGTAAAGAATATTGGAAGTGCTACAAATTGGATTAATTTATTTTTTTCTCCTGGAAATAAAAATTAAAACTCCGCCAGAACACAAAGGGAGAAAATAGGGAAAGGAGCTACAAATCAATTAAAGAGACATCGAAGGTTTCTTTTTTTAAATCAAATGAAGCAGCACGCTACCTCTCGTACACAAAAACCTGTGCACTCACACACACGCTCACACAGACGCACACACGCTTATTGACAGCAGGTATTCTTAAACTCCTCAGCTCTTACCGGAATTATTTATACCGTGTTCACTGAGATTTCACTTGCCTAAGTCCCATCTAATTAAAATAGCAGCCCTGCTCCACTCTGGTGTCAGTGTAGTGGGGTTTGATGGCAGCCTCCTCTACATCCACTCCCTGCAGAGCGACGCTTTTTCAAATGCCTCCCTGTTTGAGTACACAGTTTAGTCTTGATTTTGGATTTTAAAAAAAACCCTCTTTGAAATCCGAGGCCTCTCCGGATATGTGGCTGAATCGACCTTGCATGTGAAGTGGCGCGTGTTCGCCTGGGGCCTCATTGGGGCCCCATGTTGCCGTTGATGTTTGTATGTGACATCATATATTTACATCTGTTTAACGACAATGTTCAGACCCTAGCCAGTGTGAAACAACCACAGAAGACCGTCGCCTTGTTTTTGTGTGGTCTACGACGGCGCTCGCCGTCGGCGCTCGGCAGGGCTTAAAACGCGGTGGTCAAGGACGCCTAAAAGGAACGCTGCGGTTTGGGCGGGATCATGAGGATCGTAGCCGTGTTTGGACTTCATTTCCCCATCAGACTCCACGACGTGTCGGGGAACGGCGTCAACATTATCACCACATGACACGTTCCTGCCACCACCACCGTTATCTCCACCTACTAACGTGCAGAACAAAAACAAAGGGAGAGATGTTTTCTTGTAATCTTTTTTTGATAATGCGCTTGCGACATCATAAAGGCTTTTCTTTCCCTCCTCCAGACTTGCGCAGGCCACGCACCTCTCATTTTAATCCAGGGTTAGTGAGCGTCCGCCGCAATTTTGTCTGTGTAATGAAAACGTGTATTTCAGCTTCCTGAAAGGAAGGCCCCATTAGGGGACTCAGCCTCATTGATTAAAATGCTTTTAAACTTGCATGTGGCCATTAATGCGGAAAGGGGAGGCTTTTCAGGGACGCTCAAGGCTTGGAGGGCTGCCTGCCAGCCTGACTCTCTGCCTGCCTGCCTGCCCTCCTCTATCGTTCTACACTGGCGGTTTTTCCAGGGCCGAGAAGCGCCCCTCCAGTTAAAATGTTTTGCGGTGAAGCTGCAGGGCCTCTCTGCAGCGGTGTGGGCAACAAAAGTCAGAGCCCTTCACCGACGCGGCACTGATCCCGTCGCTGAGTAATGGTGCCTGACAGGGGTGAGGTCTTTCCCTGGGTTTTTCGGGGATCAGACGGGCATGGCGGCATGTCTCGGCAGAGCTGAGCTTAATGAACGGGGGGTGGGTGGGGTTGGTCTGCCGCAGCTATGTCTCGCTTGGCATTGTGACATACGTACAGATGTCCAGGTATCCATATGCATACGCCAAGACATTGGTACACATCGACACAACCCCTGGAGGTCTGGTCGTCTGAATCTGGACTAATCTTACCTCAAGCAATCCCTCA
Organism: Esox niger; assembly: GCA_016801105.1. Lineage (NCBI taxonomy): Eukaryota > Metazoa > Chordata > Actinopteri > Esociformes > Esocidae > Esox > Esox niger. The sequence goes on along the minus strand of JACXGJ010007241.1, from coordinate 20,283 downwards.
ATTGGAACGGACCTCACCATCCCTCAGTGAGGTAAAAAGTAACCTTAACATGTACATTTACGCCTTCTATCAGATTTTGCAGATGTAATCTCCCAAAGAGGCTCTCTTTAGGTTTCTCTCTCTTCCTCAAGAGTGTAACCAAGCTGTCAGAAGAGAGCGATGTGTTTGATCTGACCCCAGAAAATTCAATTACTGGCAAGTAAGATCCCAAGAGATTGACCTTCCACATTGCCATCTTGTCTCATTTAGAATGAGATGCACAGATTCAGTTGTGTTTATCCATTGAGGAACAGCTAAAGATGGAGAACATTAGTCTTAGAGAGTGAGTGAACAAACAGGGAGGAGGGAGGGGGAGAAAAGAAAAGCTTGCAGGAGAGAAACTTGTGTGAGATGTTATTTTGAACTTTTGTAGTAAATATTTGTTTTCTTGTGTTTTATTTTCTTCTTCAGGACAACTTTTATTATTTTCCTCTTGCTTGATTGAGAACGAATGAGCGTTAGGGACACCCTTACGGCAGATATATCTCCCCTCCAGGTTTACCTGACTTGACACCAAGAACACAAATAACCACATTCCTGTTCTACAGCTAGCTAACGGTTCGTTTTAAGGTTTACCTTTCGCAAGCCGAGGTTACGAGGACAAGCTGTATGTCTAACAGCCTGCGACGGTTCTGTTTACGACTTCACAGTGACGGAGAAGCCACAGGCCCTGATCCCGCGGACGACCCGTATCGGTTTAATTTCAACTGAGGGAAGAGAGAATCAAGTGTGCATTTACTCTGGAAACGCCGGAGGATGCAGACGGATCAATTGTATTATTGCTGTGTGGAATTCACTGGCAGAGCGCAGCGAGGAGGAGGACACATCCCTATCCACCGTGACAGACCGTGATGAAAAAAGAGAAGATGGCTTCGAGACGCTTTCAAATTAAACCCCTCAAAAAAAAGCGTAATCTTCCTGTTCTTCGCCTCGCGCTACATATCAATGGGGAGGCTGGTGTAACACTGAATTCGTATGTCGCGTGGTGTCGCCGGATGGATCATACTTTCCTACACTCGACAATCTCCATGATCAACGGGTGCTCGGATTTCTCTAGTCAATAACCGGTAGGAACGTTATGCCTCATATCGCACATGAATAATTCAGCCAAATAAATATCAAGCAATATCACTTAAGCACACAGACAAAATAAAGATAAATTAATATTTTAACTTGACTCGTGACCTTTCCAGGACCTGTTTCTTATTCATTTCCAGCACATTAGTTGCCATCCAAACCAATAACGGTGGGATAATCAAAGCTTGCTCAGATGACAGTGTTGCCACTGTATCATGGAACGTGAGCCGGGCGGAAGGGATACTTTCCCAGACACACAGATACACTGCCTAATAAAGTAGATCAGCACCATTCCTCCATCTTCAAAACCAATGGATCTTACCGATCAAAAGACAACAGAAAAGAAAAATGAAACTTTTCGTTTCACCCTTTAGACCCATTTGTTAGCAGCAAAGATATTTTTTAAACAGTATGTCCTATAGATTATTTTGAATGAACGTGGTAAGAGGTGTAATCAGCCCCCACACCCCAAAAACACAGACCCAAAAAACAAACTGGTGAAGAGACTTTATCAGGCAAAAAAATGACAGTTGCCTACCTAGTAAACAGCGAGCAGTTAAAACAGGCCAAATGATTATGAGGCAAACAGCCGCACAAAGCCAGTCAAGCGCCCACTAAAGATATCCAGCGTGCGATGATATGAATAATAACCAAACCCTAAAAAGCATTATGAAAACCCTGTTAAAACATTTCAACAGGGGCCGAGAGTAATTTTGAGTGTCACTGATTTCTTTCCGTACACCATATCTGGCATGTTTGAAAATGCGTGTGAAAGGCAGGCATGTAGCCTGTAATTGATGGGTCCCAGCTGTCACACGGGTGGACTAGACACAGACCTTTTAAGTGTTTGTTTTTTAGGGGACTTCATGAATACTGGAGTTTAAATTGGAAATCAGATTCGATTAAATCAGATCCAGTGTCGAGGGATTTTCCAATTAACTCCTGTAGTCTCAGTCAATTAGGTACTGTTCTGGATTGACATTCGTGGGTGGGGATCTGTGATCCAACCCCAACTTAATAAAAAAAGACAACAAACCACCGTTCAATGTAAACAAAATAATCTAAATGGTGACTTTTAGTACTTGACTATTACAACTCGACTTTGGTCAAATACGATACACAAATAATTATCTCTGACAAGAAAGGTACTGAATTGCTACCAATATTTTTGACCGCTGCCTATTTGGTCCAGTTCCGCTTCAGCCAACCAGGGCCTTGGGTGGTGACAGCAGAGGTCACGGTCAAGCAGCTCCTGTACTGCTGGAAGTGGGCCGAGCCTGTCCTCAAGAGTTCTGAGATGTTTCGAAGGTGCGTGAAAAAACCAGGAGGAGCGTCCAATCCGCCACACCCTGTCATAACCTCTCAAAACCCTCTGTGAATCTGGGTGTTTAGGGTGAGTGCCTGTATCTGTGTGGGGTGTGTGTATGTGTGTCTCCCTTGGGGGGGGGCGAGGAGTGTTGGGTGTTAAACTGAGAACCTACGATTATATTGTGACTCTGGTGGATTTTCTTAGTAGGCATCCGTGCATGCTTTTTGGGGTAACATAGGCCAAATCCCCTTGGGCAGTTAAAGAGTCGGGGTTTCCACAAGTCTCTTGTCTCTTCACTTGACAATAAGTCAGTTATGGTCATCTAGGCTTGCTTGGTTCCTTTCCTGGTTTTGGGTAGTAAGTGGTTTAATAAACAAACTGGGCAAACCTAGTTCAGCCAGCCTGTGATTTGAAGGGCTTAGTGTGGATGCTCCCACAGGGCTGAATCCTGGGTCGCCCATGGGAGAGGCAGTGTCTTAAACAGCCTCGCCACCAAACTACACGGATGCCCAGTGTCTATATTACTTCAAAAGGCCTGCACAGATGTGTACTTCCAAAATCCACCTGAAGTGGCTGCAATATAAGCATGAACATTACTACTTTAGGCTTACTACAACCTCGCTACTGAAGGTTGTATCCAGCGTCGTTTCTGTACGTCCTGAACAAATCCAGATGCATCATTCGTTTTGTACTATTTCATTTCATGGCACAACAACATTTGTTTTTCTTTCATTCTTGAACAACGTTGACACAATAACTATCACTATAGGTGAGGATAACAGACTTTTTCATCAAGTGAAAAGTCGAGAAAAATATATATATATATATTTATATGTGTGTGTTTTATACATATACAGCGCCGGAAAAAATTAAGAGACCACCGCACCTTTATCTTTCTGTTGAAAAGGAAGCTTTACAGTGAGGAACAGAAGGGTTAAATTTAAGAGGCCACTGCAAACTGAACGCTTTTGTTCCTCATTCAAAACTTTCCTTTTCAACTTTTTTGGCAACGAAAGAAAAAGGTGCAGTGTTCTCTTAATTTTTTTCCAGAGATGTATATTACAAATAAACACAATCCAAATAAATGAATTTATTTTGACATTCTGTCTGTTGCACAGGACTGTATATTGTTCACCAGGGCAACGTCTACTAGGATTATAACTCACTAGAGCCTTGGGCATTGTAGACGGCCATAAAATGTTGACTCAGAGGCTTGTGTGTTCAAATCCTCCGCATAGACAGTTTTTTTGTTTTAAGCCATTCTTATAATGGCCATCCTTAACCTTAACTTAATTGCCTAAAGTTAACCCTTCGGGCTTGTTTAAGTAACGAGACAAATTAACGTTTGACAGACTTGTTTCCAGTATAATTACCATGGCGTTTGAATTCACACCAGTATGTTCCAGACATAACACGCTAGATTGTGGACATCAATTGGGGGGATTTTGAACAACACCCGTGAGCACTGCAGAGAAACTTGACACCGTTCTGACAGAAGCACTTGCACTTGCAAAACGCCGGCATGGCTGTATTGAAAAGGTTTCAAGATGGTGTTTTGAGCTGTTGATATCGGCGAGTTTACGTCGCAAAATAATCTGTCATGGAGTCTTTGAAAATCTCGAGATATGTAACGTAGCGTAAACCAGCCCTTAACAAGGTCATAGTTTCAATGTCAGTTGCTGAGAAGTGTTTTGTTACCTCAGAGATAACTAAGCGATATCGCGGGAGCAATGTGTTCGAAAATAGGGTCGGAAGTAATCCTGAACCAGCTATGTGTATGTCCTGCATTCGTCACATGAAAGGAAGCAGTGCTTTCACTTCTTAATTGTGTGCGGAGACCGAATAGAAATATTAAATGTAGGCACTGCAAACATGTTTTGATGAATCCCAGCTTAGGCCTTAGCATATTTATACGCAGGACTTTTGTCATTCAAGGTCATGGGGCCAGCCGGCTACCCTGGAACGCTAAGTAACTCACATTACCCCACCTAGCACTTAACACAAAAGCATAGAGGATTTAAAAGCATAACTGCGAAAGTTACCCTCAAATCACCCATCAGTACAGATTACCACAAGTCTTTTAGGCATTTTCCATAAGGTAACATTATAAAAGGACTTGCTTTCTGTATAATACCCAGATTTGTCGGGATTTGAGAAAATGCTATTAATGTGCTCCGCATGGGGACGAAAAGGCTGTCCTAGCTGTAGGTTTTCTCAGAATGCTGTGAACAGAGAAAGAACAAAATAGCCTGCATGTGCTTCATCATAACGTACACTGTTTTGTCCTTTCATGCTTTTTCTCACTGCATTGGTCTGCTTAGGCAGGTTGCCAATATACAACACTGAGATGGTTCAAAAATATGCATCAGTTAATTACATGAAGAAGACAAAAATACTGTGACAAATAGGGTCTTGATAGGGATTATATACTGCATTTTTTTGAAGTTGTACAACTATAGCAAAGCAACAATTTCTTAGGGTTGAACAAAATCAGGCTTCAGAAAATATTGCCCATTCATACAAAAAGTGACTGCTGTTTTTTTGACAAGATGCAGTTATTTTTTGCTAAGTTGTGACTTATTCAGGAAGTAACCATTCTTTTCCCAGTGGTATCGGGACAAATTAAGCATGTCAACATGGCTGAAACCCAAAACATTCACATAAACACCTTTTGTTCCATCTTCTCACCTGTTCCTCCTCTTCAGTGATTTTATCATTGCAATTACCTTCCCCCTTTGGACAAAAACACAAACATGCTAAGACGTTGTGTCGACAAGATACAAGCGCTACTGCGGATGACTTTGAATTGATTTCCTATGCTGAAGTTGACAACAGTGATTTACATCCTCGGACTATGTAGATATCTTCATATCGACTGAACCCTAATTCTCACCACACTCTTACCCTAACTCCACGGCTAAACCTATCCACGAAGCCAGCTCGTAAACCATATGAGCGGAGAGCAAATACTTTACGTCACACTCGAGGAAAAGGTCTCAGTCTGGTAAAAGCTTTATTTGTTTTGCAGACAGACATTTGACATTTACAATTATTGCCGGTGGTTTAATTAAACTCGACCCGTTTACTGTCTTAATTACACAACATAACGGTAAATAATGTTTTATTATTTCCCCTATCTCCACAAACGAGGTAATGAAGAGACCCTATATCAAATGTGAAATGAACACAAGAACAGAAAATACTAGCCACCACAGACGCTTAATTACAATCATTCCCCCCGGCCATTGCAACTGTCAATGTGTCATTACAGAAGAGACAGAGAGAGGAGAGAAAGAAGAAGAAGAGGTGGAAAGAGAAACAGAACATAGCAACTTAGCTATAATAAGCAAACCCACCCTCCACCAAACAGTGTGTCAACAACCAACATGTGGGAAATACATTTTAATGGCTAAGCAAACAGAGATTGAGAAATCTAACGGGTTGGGGGACCTAGGCTGACAAACCATAAACAAAATCGTTAGTTTAGCAATTAGCTTCTCTCCGTCCCTGCGGGCATATTTTGTGTTCAGCACGCAGGCCAAGTCATGGGCATTGGCATATGACAACAATACGAGGTAATTGTTTATCACCGTATTCCCTGCGCGTGATGCCCCATTTTGGAAAATAATCATATTTTTGGTATTGCCAAGGAGTGTGAGCCATTGACGCGCAGAGGTGAATTACAGACTGATTTTAGTTCTCTGCCCGTGCATAATAGATGTCAGACGATGGTATTGTGCTGAGGTTGGTTTTCCACAGAGCGTGGGAGCCATGCTAATTGACAAATTATTGGAGTGCAAATGATTTTTTCCCTCCAATGCGAGTTGCTAGTTCATTGTCTCGTGAAGCTTCTTGTATTAGCGGCTCTGTGACGTCTTCAGGCCAAAGTGGTGAATCATTGACAGCTTGGTTTTATGTTCTTCAATCTGTGTCAGTAATTGTGTTTCTCAATATCGCAGATATTTGGCTGTTAATGCTTCTCCAATCATGAATGTGAATATAAACACAACTTATCTTTAACCATTATGACCTATAACCTCAACTGTTGGACCACTTTTGGAATAAGGTAACATACATTTCCGTGGTGAGGATTTGTTACGCTGAAGACTAATTCTGTGGAACAGCGTTGATATGTTAACTCTGTAGCATCAGTGGGTAGTCAGTTGCAAAGTAAACATTGGCATTGGCTGGGGTTTTAACCAATCAGCACCCATGATAAAACCCACCCATTTCACAACGGTGAAATAACCTAATTGCATTTCAACTGAGCAAGTATAAATATGGGTAGCCATAAGCAGTAGCAAAACGATGCTACCCGTTAGCGGGTCTTGTCTGGCTTGTGTTCCTGCGAGGCCAGGACATTTGTCTTACTAGGGCAGACATACGCCACAGGACACAGCGCCTGCCAAATCACACCTCAGATCATCCATGCAGCCCAAACTACTCCTCATGCTCACCTTGCCTTTCCTTGTTTTCACTTTCTATCGGTTTCTTCCCTCTCCAATATTATTTTCCCCAAACAAACATGAGACAAGTCCATTGGACCATCGCGGGCTGGGCTCAAATGACTTCTGAAATTGCTTTGTTTCCTCTCCCCTGAACACATATGTCGCTGTTGTTGTTGTTGTTTTGTTTGAAATGGCTGCCTGACAAAATCAAGCGTGACTCGCCATTAGCAATTGAGCTGACTGTGCAAAGTTTATTTGTTTATTCTTCAGATATTTTGGGGGGGAGGGTGGAAAATGAAAAGGTTTGACAGACTGCAAGCTGGTTGGGCTTTGTGGTAGGCCGATGTTTCAGAGTTGTTAAGAACTTGGATGTTCGGCATGGTCTGTTGTCCCCATTGATCTGGTGGAACAGGCGCTCATTAGAAAACACACAAAGCACTCTCAAATCTTACAAATCTATGACTTCACACTGAAAGCTGTTCTAGTTACCTATTTATTCCCAAAACTAATTCCGAGCCTCATGCAAGAACAAAACCAGAATAGGTTCTCAATGCAGCATACCTGGGAGCAGAACCTCATGTTTCTAATTGATTAAAACACTGTCGATTGATACTTAACGAGTAACTTGAATAAGCTTTCCACACATTTGTGATTGTGACTGAAAGAGATTAATGCCACTCTGCACTGTGGGTTCTGGCACAAAGATCCTGTTCCTCATTAAATGTCATTTGTGCAGGGAAAAGTCCTAATTATTGTATATTTTTCCTAAAGTGGCCGAGGTCAGCTTCGTATGAAGCAACCTGATGTATCTCTCCTGCCACGGCACATTAGAGCAAGTATTTTTCTCAGAGACACTTACCGGGAGCGAGCATTGTTTTCAATTACACTTTCAACTTTTCTTTTTAATTAAACACACGGCGAGATTAATTACGGGACAACTTAAATGATTAAAAAATTTCAGGTGTCTCGTAACGTTATGTTTGGCGTGAAGCCCCCCCTCACTAAACCACCACTGTCTTCCGGACTTCCCTTCACCACTCCACCTGATATCCTCGGTTCGATAAGCAATCTGAGGGGAAACGTACCAACGAGTGAAGTCATCGGGAGCGGTCTTTTTCTGTTTGTCAGGCGTGTTCGATTCTTCCGTGGACATCTCACAGACCTAGACACTGAGGCTGGAGGCTCTAGCTGAAAACTAATTATGTGTGTGTTAAAAGGGTAGCGTGGGCAAGAACAGCACTTCCACAACAGCGCCCTGACTTCAGCGACCAATGACAGGTATAAAAATGTCATTGTTTCGCATACAAGGCCCTCGAATACCATTGTACGTGTTAAATGAAAACATTAAACAGGCTTCTAATTTCATGAGTGCGATTAATAGAACAGCATCGTGTTACTTGTTCATACTGTACGGTCTTACATATCGAGATGTCAACATCAGTCGAAACGAGACAGACGTACATGATGATGTTTTTGTCTACGGCCGCCCTGGAATCAATCTAGAGACGAATGACTTACTCTTGTGACAAATTGTAGCATTATGGTGTAAATCAGAGAAACATGTTATGGAAGATAAATGACATCTGGTTGGATCTTCCCACCGTCCACGTCGCCACTAAGATTTTACCACAAAGCTTTCAGGACACATTTGTACCCGATAAGCTCTGTCTAATTCTCCTAGATCCTGGGGCTTAATAGGGCTTTTTAATAGTATTACAGCTTCAACGTAATCTATTTGGTAATAATATACTTTAAAGCTCCCATTCATTTCTTGTTAGAACACTCATGGGTTTATTTGTAGATGGCCGCTCTTTGTGTAAAGTATGGCGTTTTGGACCTCTTGTCATTTCGGTAGCCAGAGTGTTCTCAAATTTTCAGCAACACATTGCTCTGATCAAAGAGGAATAAACATGCTGGTTTGCAAAAAATTATGACTTTTCAGATTGCCAGCAATTTAAGATGGACGGTCATACGACTTATTCTCTCTTTTCAGGTACTAATTGTCACTTGTGTGTTTGGGGATAATAAACCAATACAAAAAATTATTCACAGCCAATCATGAAGACAGCCACCACCAGACATGTTGTTTGAGGAACCTAGAGAACCTAGAGAAAATAAACCGTCTCTTTCCCACAGAATAAGAAGCCCTGGACTAAAGGGATTGAAAGTGTATTAAGCGCATCTCACTATACAGCCAAGTATGTGTGGAGAGAAAAAATGTAAATGAACAAAGAAGATATTGTCAGTCAGTCTATGATCGAGTCACTGACCAGGAGAAGGAGAAAAAGCGACCAGGAGAGAAAGGAAATAAAATAAAACAGCAATGGGGTGTCACCAGCAGAAGCTCACTCAAGCCTCTCTGCCTCCCCCATTACGCCATTACAGGGGAATAGGAGAGCGGCGCTGGGAGAGGTTCCTGGAACCGCAGGGCGTGCTGCAACAGACACCCCCTCCCTCCCCAGACCCACCAAGTGTGCCCTGCAGTTTCGCCACGCCGACAGCGCCAGGAAATGGACACAAGTGGAGAGTTGAAAAGCCTGGGTGATTCCTGGGTGGCAGCTGGATGTAGGAGAGCGGGCGGACGGAGCGGTGGCCCTCCCCCCCCCCACCAGAGGGGTTCAAATGACTTAATCTTCTTATCCCATGGTGGAGACGACTATTCAGAGATTTGACACACTCACTCTAAGTTCTAAAATGGCGTGCGGGGGCAGAGACAAAACAGAGGAATTCACTTACAAATTGTTGAATACACAGGACGCAGCAAGCTGGGGTTCCTGGGATGTTGGACCTCCAAATGGGGATCCCAAGGGGCTCAATACAATGGGAGCTTGGTTGTAGTTTTTCACACAGTAGTTTGTTTCTTTCATGGCCAAACGAGCTAACAGACTAATCTTGGCTGCTGTCTATAAACCTGCAACTGATGATTTCTGTTGTCTTTTGTAAACTTATTTCATTTATTACGTTTTTGTATTCCTGCTGTGTACCTTTTTTCAGCACTTTTACCGGTACCTAATTCATTGATCACAACTAAACTGTGTGGTTGTTTCAGACAGCTGTCTTAAAATGTATGCACTTATTGTATGTCACTCTGGAAAAAATTGGTCTTGGCACTGTATATAGACTCCAACTACTACCAGACTGGTGTTACTGTATAAAACCTCCAACTACCACCAGACTGGTGTTACTGTATAAAACCTCCAACTACCACCAGACTGGTCTTACTGTATAAAACCTCCAACTATTACCAGACTGGTGTTACTGTATAAAACCCTCCAACTACCACCAGACTGGTCTTACTGTATAAAACCCCCAACTACCACCAGACTGGTCTTACTGTATAAAACCTCCAACTACCACCAGACTGGTGTTACTGTATAAAACCTACAACTACTACCAGACTGGTCTTACTGTAAAAACCTCCAACTACTACCAGACTGGTCTTACTGTATAAAACCTCCAACTACTACAATACTGGTCTTACTGTATAAAACCTCCAACTACTACCAGTCTGTTCTTACTGTATAAAACCTCCAACTATTACCAGAATGGTGTTGGTACTGTATAAAGACCTACAAACTCTACCAAGTCTGCCCCCAACAGGTATGCCTTCACATGTTTTAGGAATGGAAGTGTGTGGCTGTATGATTGCTATGGTGGGTTTAGATTAATTCCAGCCTTTGTGAGTGTATTTGGAGATTAGTTTTAGCACATGACCTAAAGGGCTCCTAACAGAGTATCTATTGTCAGATTTGGACAGATTAGAGGTCTTAATAATGGTATTGTGAATGATAATGAAAAGAGAATAAAACATTAAATGCCATTATGCAAAATAATGGAGGAACAAATCAAGACAAAACACACAGACAGTCATGCAGAATCTACATTTACATTCTATTAAAACTTTTAAGTCAAGGAGTTACAGTTCCCTCGCTTTAACCACATCGATCTCACTTTCCCCACTCTATGGCTGTGATTCTCACTCCAGTTCTCTGATGAGCCATGATCACTGTGTTCAACTGGTAATTAAAATCAGATATTAAGCCTACCCATAATCCCCTTGGCTTGCGCCACAAAACACAGGGGCAACCGCCTGTCGTCTAGTATTATCCTCCAATGCAGTCAGCCAATCAGACTGCTTTGCCGTGCCGTCACCTTCAAAGAGCAGTCAGCCAATCGATCAATGGCTAATCTGCCGATCTTCCCTCAACAAAGTGGGTGATCGTAATTTAAAGGCTATGTTTGTTCAAACAAAGATCCAAACAAGGAGACATAAAAGTTATCTTTCACAATTCCATTTAATGGGCCTCTGATTAGGACATTTTTATTGTGAATAGTTTTCTGAGTATGAAGTTTGTCGAAAGATTTGATGGAATCATTGCAGAAGTTTGAATACAAGATCGGGCTTCATTGGAAGAACATGTTTGTTTTACCAATATATCACAACCCATTGATCAGTTCTATACAATTGATCACTGGGATGTGATTATGATACTGTCCACTACGACGACGTGCGGTCGTTGGAACCAGATGGAATTCTGGGAAAAATAAAAATATAATATGATCCCGGGACAGACGTGCCTTCCTCTGTCAGATAGCTCTGCAATTTGGACGAAATTAAACTAAAAGAGGGAATCTTTCAAAGGGCACATTATCACCTCCAATGTCACAATATATCAGTGATCATTGCTGTACGGAACATCTGCTCGGCTATTACCCAGCATACACTAATTATGATCCATCTATTATTGATGACTCATCAGTCTGTGGTGGTCTGTGTGGCCGTGTTGGTCTAATCTTCCTCTGGCTAACATGCAGGGTTTACCGAGAGGTCATGGAGATGTGGAACGACAGAAGAGATGGATTTGGTTCTGTGCGTTTTTACCAACAAGCATTCCACTCATGCTTTGGACTGTTTTGATGTGCACTCAGGATATATTCCAGTTTTAGTCTTTAAACACATTGGGCCAATAACTGAAAAGTTGCTTCCCTCGAATCCCAAACTAATACGTTTAAATCAAACAGACTACCCTTGAGCAAGGCTCTTAACCAAAATGATCCAGTGCTAACATACACTGTCTGACAGAACAACTTGGGCAAATTCAGTCAGACCACAACCTGCAGTCTAACCACTAAAGTCCATTAATATTCTCGGCTGCAGAGTCGAATAGCAGCGGAGACCTCGGTGGCCTCTTGGCTGGGTTGCTCGGGGCGATGTTCAGCGGAGGCCAGCCCCAAACGGAGTCAGGTCTCTGCGGTCGGTGGGCTGGAGGTGACCTCCGACCCGTCCTGCTCTTTCATTAACCCTCCAACACACGGCAGCATCTGTTTGATAACACCGCGCTCATAATAAGATCCTGGTTAGAGGAAAGAGCAGCTCTCGCAGGGCCAGCGCTGTGGTGTGCTGAACAAAATCTTAGCTGACCGCAGATCTTGACCGCCGTGGGTGGACATCGTTCCGACTGCACACGTTTAAGGCGGAAAAACATTTCCATCAATGTGTTAAAATGTACTGTTGATAATAATAGCGTGTGTCCCCTGACAAACGTTATTGACCCCGCTGACCCTATGCTGTGCCTTGCCTCAGACTCTCGATCAACCAATCGCAGCGCTCATACGGACAGTAGCTGTCATCATGACACCTCAGACAAATTTGTGTTGAGAAACGTTTTCTTTCAAAATGTTCTAGTTATAGGTGTTGGGGGTTAGCAGTGTGTTCTCAGGATGCCTCATGCTATAAGTACACAAAGAAAACAGTGTGCAATCTTAGTTATTATTTAGACATGCCAAATGAGGCAAAATGAGATATGCCAAAAAAACGAGCAGAAAGATCCCGTTGGTACAGAAATGGCTTGTTCAGTATAAAACAATGACCCCTGTTTTATGGGTAGGCTTACTTAAATAACTGATCTTTTCAGGCCTGCAAATCATTTATGATTAACAGATGTGGCCCTCAATTTAATTTCAAAATGTGGCCCCCAAGCCAAAAAGTTGGCCCTCCCCAGGTCTAGGTTCTGTGGCTTCCAAAATCCAACCTCGCCTCACAAAAAATAAGTGCTCTAGCTCATCTCCCGGTAATCACACAGGCTAATGGTCGTTGTCTACGAATGGGGAACCCTTCCACTCTAATGGTAAACCTCAGGACTCGGTCGACTTAAACACAACGCTCAGAAGTGCTTTGAAGTCCACTGTGCGCCGGCGCGTGTTGTCCTTTGGACCAGAGTGTTCCTGCGGAGCGGTGCGGGAGGTGCAGAGACGGTGCAATTTGGCTTTAGCACGTGGGCGCCTCTGTGAAGTGAATGTCCTGCTCGTGTTCAGATGGAGTACCGCACAGCCGCAAGCTCCACGTACACCCCTGGAACAGCAAGTGCCTGGAGCAGTGTGACATTCAGCGATGAGAGCCACTCAACTCTCCTCTCTGCTAACGCTAGCTAGCAACTTAGTACCGACTTTTTTCTTCAGATACATCAACGAGGTTATAAACACAGCGGCACAACATTGTAAGGCTTGCTAATCAGAAGGACCAGACCAGGGTTCTGGTTTCTTAAGTCAAGGGAATTTGTATAAAAAGTGTCCTTGGGTGTAAATGTCCACGGAATCAGAAGGTAAAATCCAGACTTGAACCAATGTCTTAATTTAACGGCCTGCACCAAACACAGTTAGGGACATGACTGTCACAATGACACCTGTTCATGCTTAAGCTTGGTTTGTTAACAGCACCATATGTGTAATTGGGGATTTCTACTTATCTTTATTCCAAACCTTCTTGGGATGTGTATCTGCTAGCAAAGTTAGATGTTTAATTAATTCAGCTCCCATTTGCTGTTGATTTTAGAGCCCCTGTTCACTCCTAAAGGGGTCGTCCTGTAGCTGAGACTGTTGGCATCCAGGAAGTCTTAAAATTATTTCTTTGTTTGTTTGTTTCGTGGTTGTTGGAGATGGACGAAGGGCTGCTGGGTTAAAGCTTTATTGTCTTCATCATCACCGAACCATTGGACCTGAGAAAGTGAGAGACGGAAAGAGAAAGAGATAAAAAGAGGCATGACAAGAGAGAGAGAGACAAGTTTACCATGAGCAGAAGCTTTTCTCGGATGGGAGGGACTGGCAGGGACCAAGCCACCTATCTTACGGTGACAAGCGGCAAATGGGGGCCCATTACCATACAGAATGTTAATGCCAAAGTTTGGGCCCCGGGGAGTGTCCCCGTTTCCCCAAAAAGAACAGAGTACGTCTGCCAGGGCGCATGCATGACAGCGTCTATTCACCCCCATGAGAGAGGCAGATAATAACCGTATAAATCACAAGAGACTCCTTCCCCCCCCGAATCACTTCTCTCTCCCTTATTCCCTTTTTCTCTGTCTATACAACTAACAAAGACTCCTTCCTGTACTCTGTCTTTTCTTCTTGTCTATCTCTTCATTTTCAATAGCCTGCTCCTTATTTCTCTATCCTCTTATTACTTCAGCTGCCTCTTTTGCTTTCTCTATCCCTTTCAGTGCCTCTCTCTTTTGCTCTCACTGCCTCTTAATCTCTCCTTCAGCTTTTCTTGTTTCTCTCGCCTTAAAAGACTACAGGGTTGGGTTGGTGGTGCTGGTTCTGTCTGAGTGAGATGCAGCTTATGTACAATTTAGATTAAAAAAATATATATTTGGTTGGGGGGTGGGCTATTTTAAAGAACGTTAACCCTTTTCCCAACCCAAAACGAATTCCCTGGACCTGCAGCAAAGATTAGATTTGGACAAAATCCCTTTGTGTACTAGAGCTTACTGAAACCAGCCATTTATATTGATTACATCACTCCATTCAGAATGTGTAATCATCTCTCCAATGTAAACTGGAGAGGACGTTCACCGCAGCGAAAAGAGTCTCCTGTATGTGATTTGCCATCTGTGTATGTTGTAAACAAAACAGTATGCAGACATTGCTAAAGTTAATGTCCACGGCTACGGCATGAATGCCCTTCTAAACTTGAGAGAAACAGCTAAATGTTGCCTTATAGTGTGTACTTAAGGTTGTCTTTGGATGAGCTATCGTTGAAGTGAAACAATTCACCTTGTTGAGAAAAAAAAACGCTAGCCTATAGTGCAAACATTGTAGTTTATTTGGAGCTAACTGCTAGCGCGGCTTTGTTTCTGAGAGTGAAGTCTTCTGAATCACTGAAGGCCAGTGCCCCTCTTTCTCCAGTGTTTCATTTTTTTTCTTCCACTCTTTTGCTTTTTTTCTGTCATTATAAGACATTCATGAGAGAGGCCCGGTTCTGGCTGCATCCCTCCAGGCTCTGAGTGGTGGGGTCTGGGCTCTCTCTGTCTGTCTGACATTGAGATGCCGGTGCTGCTGAGCTGAGAGAGAAATAGATAGATAGACGGAGGGGGGGGAGATAAAGTTGGTAGCGAGATTGTCTATTCAGGCGCCTCCGGGGGGCAGCTAGCATGCTTCTGAGTCATAGGGATGACTTGGTCAGTGTTGCGTCGCCCATATCAATTCCATTTCGGGGGAGTCGAGACACTCTATCCAGCTCACACGAGTCAAGTGCTGACAGCATGCAACCCTGGTAGAGCACCAGCTCAAAACACTGGGCCAGCGGAGGTAACGTTGTCAAGAGACTACTGTCCCTCTCCCCCGCGTGCACGGAGACACTGGCTATCAACGACGCTTTGCTCGGTGCACCAACTGCCCACGCTAGTCACTACTGGCTACGCGATGTGAAGTGAGCAAAAGGCTAACGGCGTCAACAAAAGGGAGGGCGTGCTATGCGCTTCCTGGGCTAATTTACTCGACAATCTAGCCACCGAACGGGAGGTCTTGGGTAAGTAGCGGCGCCGAACTGCAAAGAATGACTGCCTTGTCACCGCGTTGACTAGATCGTAGAGCTGTCCCCAATCCCTGGGCACCTCCGTGGCGCATCCACAGCGGATGTACAGGTGTGGGGGGCTGAATGTGTTTGGCTGCGCGTGTGCTCCTCAGACCGTAGCACGCACACGCAAGCCACCACAGCGACACGCCGAATGAGGCCTGAGCGGACTCTCTCGGCGGAACAGATTGACCGGCTACCTTCCGGGCAGCACCAACCACTGGGTGTCACCTTTGAAGTCCTTCCTGGAGATAAAAAAAACATTGTTCCAAGGGTTATAAATAATCAATCTTTTTTCATCAAAGCAAAAGGCCGTGGTCCTGTGTATACGGCCGTAATGCCCTTTAATCTGACAAATCCCACCCGGGCAAATCCCATCTCTCTTAATTTCTCTCTTTTCCTCTGGCACCCTCTACTACCTCATAACCGCCTTTAAAAACAACAACGATAACAACAAAGCCGTGGTTACAGACGGTTGCTAGGCTACCCCGGCGCGATTGGTTCTCATTATAGGAGGGATTTTAGTTTAATCCACAGGAATTGTAATTGACTCACACTCCAATGTAAAGATGCTTAGTTTCCTTGGGCACAACGTGTATACCAGGGAAGAATAGACCTGCACCAAGCAGCTCACGCAGCCGGCTAATTGAAAACGAACAAACTTAATTTCGACCCGCTCTTGTAGCACGAGCCCCAAGTAATGCTGAAACAAAGCGTCTATTGCGCTCCGCTCAGTGCAGGGAAAGAAAACAGTCATTTATAATGTGAAGCCCGTCGTCGTGGGGATGACTCCGGTAAAAGTCAGAGGGTGAGCGTCGTCTGAACGATGCCCTACTCAAGTGTCACTCCGGATCCAGATGAGCGTCGTCCGTGGTCACCAGTGGGTCGGCTAACAACGTACGCGCGCGCGTGCGCGCGCGCGTGCGCACGCAGCCCATAGCAGCGTTGACACATTGACAGGCACGTCACAGGCGTTTCACACACAAGTGGCGGTGTCACATGGCAGCCGGGTCACGGCCATCGCGACGACTCGTTCGCGGCGAGACAAGCTCGCTCAATAGCGGGATCCTATCTGTGTCTTTTTCTGAGGTAGTTCTCTACCAAAAATCTGGACAAAAAAAACCTATATTACAGTTAACCGAGAACATAAGAACAAGTGGGAAACTTGTGCCACCTCACTTTTATTTTAAGAGTTACTCGACTGTACTGAACTGTCCTATAGTACACATTATAGATCATACTATACTGATCTATAATGTACTATACTGTCCTATAGTATACTGTTCTATAATGTACTAGACTGTCCTATGTATAATAATGTTCTATGTTATCATGTTCTATATTATACTATTCAATGATATATCGAGCGATAATGTAGTATTATATATTATACAGCCAGCAGCACTGCACCATCCTTCCCAGTGCTGGCTGGCCTCTGAATCTAAATAGAGTTGATTCTGGTCGGTCCCTTGGATGGGAAACCAGACGTGGCCAAAAGGGGTTAGGGCCAGTAGGGGACACACTCCCCTCTCCTCTCAAGATCAAATCCAAATTCCCCAAGGAAGTGAATGGGACATTGCCCTGTCTATAAACAGATGTCTAGACAGTCTGTGATCCCTAACGATCTCATGGCGTTTATCATAAGAGTAGGGGTGTTAACCTGGCGCCATGGCTTACACTTCTATCTGGCCTTTATGTCCTCATGGCTATTTAATAATCCCCAACTTCTAATTACCTCATAACATCCTCTCCCATGAAAAAAAAGGTTCGTTGTATAGCACTATAGATAATAAAAACATGCAATCAATATTCTATGCCAATTGCTCTGGAGAACAGTCTCAGCCAAATGACAGCATGTAAAATGACATTCTGAGTCAACATCTGCAGCTTTACCACCGTCCACCAGTCTGATCTGCGATGTCCTAGATAGCTGACAATCTATTTACATTTAAATAGCCCCTAATTGCCACTAGTTGGTAGTTTCCAAGTCGCATATTGATGTTTTTCCCCATCTGTATCAACGTTTAATAACAGCCTCGATCTGGCATCATCTGGATCCTGGGTGTGTGAGTGTGTGTGTGTGTCTGTGCATGCAGTTCATGCCCTTGCATTTGGGCACAACATCAATGTTTGAAATGAGTGTGGGAGTGTGTGGATGATGAGGCAATATCAGTGCAAACCTAAACGAGTTCAACCTTCTGCTGTTTCCTCGCCCGGTCCGCCGTGTGCTGGTACTACTGTCCATCATCATTCCTCTCCCCTCCTACCAGTCAGTCCAGAATTCTTCTCCGCCATTTAACTGACTCTCTCACCCAGGGCTCCGCACCACTGGGATGTTGTCAGCTCATGAACTCAGACTGGCGACCTTTGACCCGCAGACCCGGCGCGCGAACCCGCCCTGGCAACGTGATGGCCTCTCACCTCCTTTCGCCGGCTCTCCCCTCGTCCCCGGCCTCGTCCCTTCTCCTCGTTCCGCCCGACGACGTCCAGCCGGTGACAGAGTGACGCGGGACGGACGCGTGTGGCGACACCCCGATGGTCCGCCGGCGGTAACCGTTCCTTCGCCGAGACCGCCAGACCGTTTATGCCCTCCCATACGGCCCCGCCGCCTCTCCGCCGGCTAAGAGGATCAACACAGTCGGATGGGGAGTGGGCGCGCGTGGACGCGCGTGCGTGCGGACTGGATGGATTGGCTCCCGTACACTGTGTTGCCTTTATGTCTGAAATGAGAATTGCGTGCGCGTGCGCGCGTGCGTATTTGGGCGGTGTGTGTGCGCGCGCGCGTGCGGGCGTCTCCGCAGGTGTGTCTGAGCGCGGCTGTTTCTGGCGCACAGGTGTCAGTGTGTACCACTTCACGTGCGTTTCAACGAGGACAGCCAGTGGGAGTTGATGGATGCTCTACACTGCAGCACAGCCGGAATGATTAAGAGCGCAGGGCGCGCGGCGCGCGATGATGATTAGAGCTCTAAAACAGGGATTAGCCAAGCATCATGGCCCCATTTCAAGTGTCAATCAACGAGTGGGTCCGCTGGTAAAAAGGGACGCTTTCAAACGGCCGCGCGGCGCCGTTCATCTTTACAGGGCTCCTGTCATAGCTTGAAGGTCACTGGGAGAAAGACGCACACAAGCAATTGAGGCGCGGTGCCTGTTTTGCAGTCAATTAGGTGTTCGTCTTCTACAGAGAAGATAGAGAGGAGACAGGGACACAGTGGTTTATGGCCACTTGGGCAGAGGACTCAGGGCTGTTTCTTGTGCTGTTGGGTTGATGTTCACAGTAGTGTGGACGGGCTTTAGCCTCTTGTATAACACTCGGATTGCTGTCAAGTCATTTTCCCAGTGTCTTCTGTCTCCTTTTCTCCTTTTTCTTCTCTCTCACGCTCTTCTTTCTATCGGATTTCTTGTTTTTTTCTTCTGCTCTTTCTGTCCTCAGGTTCTCTCACCCTCACTTTCTGTTCCTTCTTTGTTCATTAATTCCTCTCTACTTTCTGTTTCTCTGCATTTATCCTCTGTATCTCATTCTCTCTGCCCCTGTTTTTCTCACTCATTCTCTCCATCTTCCATTATTCCTCTCCTTCCGTTTCTCATTTTCCCTTACATCCTCCTCCTGAACTCCAGATACCTGAGACTCGGTGCGATAAGGGGTCCTGGCTGTCAGCACCATCATAACAGAACCAACTGGGGAACACACGCATTTCATCTTGCGTCCATCTGATAAGCAGGCCACTGCCGGGTGAAGACAGTATGAATTATGGGTAGACTGTGAAAACACCAGAGGAAAGCAATCGCCTCTCCTGTAAGGGAGTGATTAAGAAAAGCTTATGTACGTGTATTACACATTACATCTTTAAAACTCAATGTATGGGGCCAAAAACCTGTTTGACCACATCTGTTACTCTTCAGGGCTTCGTCCGTTACCGTCGTCTTCATCACAGTCGTCACCTGTAATAGTGGAAAAACAGTTGTTTTCCATGTTCCTGTGTTTGAGATGTGAGCGTCGCGTCTCTCCCTTTTCCCTGTTGGTGTTCTTTTACAGGCTGTCAATCTCCTGAGCGGCAGACATTAGTGAGACCATCAGAGGGAGACACACTCACACTGGGGACCCTCTCCCTGTCTGTCTTCAGCTCGCTGCGCCGACACCCCCCCCCCAGCCTGGCCAACACGATACGTCTCCCCCCCACGCCTTGGGAATAAAGGAGGAAAAACGGCAACAGTGCATCTGTTAGCGTGGCGGTCACGGTTCGGAGGTTGTCGGCCCACCAAGCCCGCCGACACAGTGCGCACAGCGTGCGTCAGGGGCGGCAGCGGGAGTCTGACAAACATGGCCGGTGGAATGTGAACAAGCGCACTCTGTTATAAAGCCACCCGTGCCCTTTTTGGTTCAATAAATTATCTTTCAGAGAGAGTATTGTGCTTTGAGAGGTTTTGTTGCGCTGGAAAAAAACATAGGAACGTTGACCTAGGAAGTATGAGTCCAGATAGCCAAATGTCAAATGGGTTTCTTAGTTGTTGTTTTTTGGGCGGGGGGGGGGGGGGGGGGGGGGGGGGGGGGGGGGGGGGGGGGG
>JACXGJ010007240.1:16080-31307 GCA_016801105.1 Esox niger | reverse complement strand
ACACACACACACACACACACACACACACACACACACACACACACACACACACATGATTGTTATGGGTATGTGAGAAAATGTGTGGTTTAGGAATAATTCGTATTTGGTGCGAATGCAAACTGATTCAGTAAGTTGAGATGCGGACTCATCCGGGTGAGTGCTCCCTAAATGGAGCCGTGTTCTCCATCCAGTGCACTACATTTGACCCATTTGGACCATACGGGGAATAGGGAAGTGATTCATTTTGAAATCCCTGCCGGGGCTACAAGGCCTGGGTCCACAGGATAACCATCCTTGGGTAACATCGTGTTCTTCAGTCATCTTCCATAAACAACTCTTGCTTGCCGAAGAAAGACCTGGGGGGGTTACGGTATGTCATGGTCCGTTTGTCGGGTCAACCACCCGGTCCTCCACAGCGTGGGGTGGATATGCAGATCGGCATTGTGTAACTTATCCTCTAGTTGTCAGTTATTAGCAGGATTAGTTATGGGATTAGCTGTGTTTCACATGATGTGACTGCTGCTTTCTGTCGTCAGGCTCTCCCACTATGTTTTATTCATGAAGCTACACCACGCTAACGCTAGTCTCTGTCCACAGCTGTTCCTTCCCGGGTTCAGCGCAGGTCCGCGTGTCTGGCTGGCTCACTGTCTGAACAGCTGTCTGTAATGGCTGGCTGACTGTTTGGCTTAAATGCCGGCTGGCTGTACTTTTTAGGGCACAGTAGAAAACTGTAAGGAGGAAGGCATTTTTTGAGGAATAAAAGATTGGATTTCTCTCAGAGCAGGAACAGTGTCTGATAATGAGAGAATCGAGAGGAAAAGAAAGAGAAGCGAGAGAGACAAAGTGTCGTAGCCTCAGATGTCTGAGAGTGAACTCGCTGACTGACAGACAGAGACAGAAAGGGGAAGTCTGAAAAATGAGAGAGGCATTTAAGTCCCAAATGGAAAACTATGGAGCATAGGATTGGTTGTCCACTACATGGAACAGAGTGCCATTTGGGATTTTGCCAGTCAGAATGCGTTTCCTTACTCCTGTTGACTCCTCCTGCTTTGCTTTGGCGTTTGGCTGATACCCCAACACACGTACTCAGTCTAGATAGGGGCTTTTCTCAGCTCTCAGAGGTGAAAAGCGTATCAGATTTTCCACTTTGTCTTTCATTTCCAGAGACAGGTTCTCTCGCACATACACACAGCCTTTCTCCTTCTTATCTACATAAATGCCGACTCCGTGTGTCTTTCTGTTCCGAGATCCCTGGGTTACTGTCACTCTCCAACAACACACAGTTGTGTAAAAAGCAAATTTTCTTTGATATCGCTTCTGTCGTGGCATTTGTAAAGCCATTACCTGAAAGTGGTCTTTGTATTCCTTATGACGTGTGTTCTCTCCATTTGACCCTGACTTCCGGTTGCATTTATTTTGTTCATGGATCAAAAATTGACAGTATCATCAACACATTTATCAATTCACGGGGAGTCAAGCCATAGTTTGATGTTTGATGGCCAAACTATAGCATGTCTAAACGTGTCCAATTGAAGCATCCCAACAGTTAATCCTTCATGTATGCCTTCTTCTAACGTGGATGAAGCGTTTATGAGTCAGAGGAAGAATAAATCTGGACAATAATAATATCTGCCCTGTGATCTTATGGTGAGCTACTGTAATAATTAAGAAAACATTATTAGTATAAATCATTGATCAGCCGCAAACCATCACTCAGTACATGGGCTGGGTATTTATGAAAGCCCTTTTCTGACAACTGATGGTAAAAAAAGGGTTTTATAAATGCATTTGGTGGATTGATTGATGGGCTGTCTGATAATGGACTTCTAAAGATGGAAGCAAACATCCAGTTAGTTTTCTGTGTTAACTTTTGCATAATGTTCCATTATTTAATTTTTCCAAACTGCTGCACCACTCAAAGGCCCACTTTTACAGAGATGTCCATCCAATGTCAGCTCGTGCTTAATTAACCTTTAAAATATAATTCCAGTGGATAGAATCTCTGCTTCAACGACCTCGTTCAGCAGAATAACCTGTACCTATCTACCGTTAGTCTCCTACAAATGTGCAATACTGTAATTTCACAAGCCTGTGTCAGCTGTGGTTGGTCCCACTGACATAATCTATGTATTACAATGATCCTATCTAATGTTAGCTACTAGCATGGGGAATAGCCTTCGTTAGCCTATCTAATAATACAGTAGCTAGCAGCATTGTGAGCAGCGAGCATTCTGGGAGTTCAGCCCAGGCATAGCTGTTGGTGCCTGAGCGGCCGCTCTGCCTTCGTGTCTTTGCATTGTTTGGAGCTAATTAGACTTGAACAGGTGCCGCTTTGTCCCCCCCGTCCCTGATGCAACCTGTATCATATCTGCGCCGTCTCATAATTCTCCAGACGTGTTCCCTATCATCGCTGCTGTGTTGTCTCCTAATTCTCTGTGTGATTTTGATGAGACACCCACTCTTTGTCACACTAATTAGAGTCAGATTCACCTCCCATAATGCAATACTCAGCTGTGCCCAGGTCTCGACAGGTCTCCCGTAATAGACGTGGGGGAGGGGAATACCAGGGGAGAGAAGGGGAGGAGAGAGACAAAGAAATGGAACAGTGCAGAGGAGATGGAGAGAGGTAGCAGGTGAAGAGGGAGGGGGGGGGGGGTAGAGGAGAGGCAGGTGTAAGAGTGGGCTCACGTTTTCAGGGTTGGGTGTCACAAGCCTTTAGAGGAAACTGAATAACATTAAGGTTGTTCTGCAGTCATCAGCACTTTCTCACTCCCTCGGCTACTTCATCATGTGGTGGTTTTTTGCCGTGTGCTCTCAGAACAAACAACAGTTCCTGTTATGCTTTGTTCTGGTGAATGGTTGGATGCAGCTACATACCAGGATATTGTTTTAGAAAATGTATCTTATCGTTTGTGGGGTTTGTGGTGTGTCTGCATGTGTATTTGTAGAGTATGCGTATGTGTTGTGTGTTTTTGTGAGTGTGTGTAGTATGTGTGTGTGTGTGTGTGTGTATGTGTGTAGCATGGGGTGTGGCTTGTGGAATGTGTGTTGTGTGTGTTGAGACTAATGTATTTGTGTTCATATCATTCCAGTGCAGCTATCTCTCTTCACTCCACATGTTTTACATGAATGCATAAAGATTTATAAAAAAAAAATGTATCAAAGAAGACTTGCCCTAATAGGCTATAACAAAGCTGTGCTGAACGATTCTTAAGTAGTCAAAATATGTGGTGAAATAAATTGTGGGCCGTGAAAACAACAAGAGACTGTGTATGATGAAGCAAAAAAAACAAATCCTAATTGGCATACATTCATAGCTTTGCGAGGTGTCCCTGCGGGGAACAATGTTTCTGGACGATAATTCTATATGTTGCTTCTATGCAATGCTTGTGTATGATGGTTCTGTACGGTGGGACATGTTAGGCTCCATGTTGCAGAATCCTACATCATCGTTTATATCTTGAGTTTGCAACATTTTTATTTCTCTTCAATAGACAATCGCGCTGACAATGGATAGAGGGTTGGCGATAAACGTTTACTGTGACACCGCTAGTCAACGAGAATAACCCGTTCACCTGCCGTTCACCTGCCGTTCACCTGCCGTTCACCTGGCGTTCACCTGCCGTTCACCTGCCGTTCACCTGCCGTTCACCTGCCGACACGCCAAACATTCTGGCACAAGAAGGCCGTCCCTAGTATTCTTCCTAAACTTTCGCCTTACGCCTATGAGTAACGCGACTCTTTGTGTTCAGTCAGCACTTAGTGACAGGTGTGTTTATCATGGAAAAATACTAATTTAACGGGACATTTATTGTGATTTATTAGCTGTGTAGTTCATTTTATTCAGGCTTTTTTACTCAGCTTTATCAAGGATCCAACCATTTGTTACACCTAAAATGCATCCCAAAAATGTTCTGCGGCTAAAACATTTTATTTAAATGAATACATGCTGTCAGAAGCACGTTAGAAGGAATTGACTTTACAATGTCTAAATTGAGCATATTTACCTGTTGATCCAATACATATTGTACTTCATTTAGGGTTGTTTTTGATGAGTGATCATGTTCTACATTTTACAGAGAACCTGACCATTCTCTCATTAGCATGTTTCATTATCTGGCTCATGGCCTTTTCCTGGGTTACTCTGTCATCTGTTGCCAAATAAACCAACATAAACTACAGTTACTATAACAGGACGGCTCAGAAGCCATCCCAACTGTTCACTCGGCTAATGTCTAAAAGACACTCTATTTCCTATAGTGAACAAAGGTGCCACTGGTTTCTGGGCATGAAGTACTACTAGAGAAGAGGGAATGATCTGGGCAGTGTCCACGACGTTTAACATGAAGATCAATGTGAGATGAGGGAACGATTTGGGTCACAACCACAACGTTTAACATGAAGATTTATGTGAGATGAGGGAATGATTTGGGCCAAAACCACAACATTTAACATTAAGATCTAAGACGAGGGAAATTGATTGTGTACTATAATGTCCATCTGCACTACAGTGCACAGCGATTTATTGGATTTAACATAGTACAAAAACAAGGTTCATTAGGGAGATTTCTGCTTGGTGCCTCGAAGGCAGCATCAGCCCTCCATCTCCCTGGCTCCCTCAACAGCCTGCATCCCATGTAGTGCCTCTCATAGCTATCTGGGCTGAAGTAGCGCACTATTTACTAGGTTATAGGGTGTGAGTTCAGCCTCTCCCCGGAGAGATTAAACTGGCTAGTTATTTCCAAGGACGTGCTGAGTCGGGCCGCTATTAAACCCCACAGCAGTGTTCTCTCACCGTGTTCTCCAGACATTATACACTTCTACTGGCAGGGAGTCACACTCCAAAGGAAGTCTAATGGAAGTCAAGATGTGGACACCCAAGTATATTTTAATGTTCCACTAATTTCGAATAATATACTTCAAATGTGAGATTAACTTTTTTGTTATGGATGCACTGCCATTACACTTAAATGCACTTGGTAAAATCTATATGCTTTACTGTGCCAGATGGGCACTTTAATTACACATCAACACATGGATTAGATGTGGGCGCCATTATCAATAATTTATTATGATAAACAAAAAAGACGAACCAACTTCCATTACTAGCTACTGTGGCTTGGTCCCCTCTCCCCTACACGACAGTATCACCTTTAGAAATTAATACGCACATATTTTGGTAGGTATTTCCCTTCTATAATTTTAAAGAATGCACCGTTTCATCGTATGCCTTTGTACAGGCCGTACTGCTGAACACGGGGTTAAAGAGTACCTCCGAAGGCTGGCAGGCTGGCAGACTGGCAGGCAGAGAGCCAAGGCAGACAGTGATGACGATGAGGGTGGACTCTACGACTGATGTGTGAATCCAGATTAGGATCGACTGGGAGATGTTTAGTGAGCTGCCACAAGCAGTACATCCCCGGTGTGTCTTCTCCGTGATCCCCGTGACGTCGTCCTCCCACCTGAGGTGATCCGGATGATTCAGGCAGAGGTGTGAGGGGCGGTTTCAGGCAGCTGTGGGGCGAGTAGGGACGGGGAGAGCATGCTTCCTCTCAGCGCTCCGATGCTGAGGGATACACAGACTGAAGTGTACTTATCTGTCTTCATGTGTCAAGTCCTGTTGGTCAGGTAGTCAGTTATCTACTGACAGATGGAGAAGGACGCATTAGCCCGGAGAGCTTGTCTTGTTGTAGTTCTGGGATGATGGCCTTGAGCACAGAGCTGGAGTCCATTTAGTATCCTTGTATATATATCTTTGGATTGTTGAGGTCTAGAATGATATAGTGGAGGCCCATGATCATAGTATTATCCACAGACCTGTTGGAGGATGTAGTGGAGGCCCATGTTTATAGTATTATCCACAGACCTGTGGGAGGATGTAGTGGAGGCCCATGGTTATAGTATTATCCACAGACCTGTTGGAGGATGTAGTGGAGGCCCATGTTTATAGTATTATCCACAGACCTGTTGGAGGATGTAGTGGAGGCCCATGATCATAGTATTATCCACAGACCTGTTGGAGGATGTAGTGGAGGCCCATGTTCATAGTATTATCCACAGACCTGTTGGAGGATGTAGTGGAGGCCCATGTTCATAGTATTATCCACAGACCTGTTGGAGGTGTAGTTGAGGCCCATGTTCATAGTATTATCCACAGACCTGTTGGTGGATATGGAGTTAGGTCCGGAAATAATTGGACATGGGGATTGGTTATTTTGTTTAACAAAATATATTCAAGTTACAGTAAAATAATGCATTTTGGCTCAATGTAAGGTCTCTCAGCTTTGAGGGCATTCACATCCAAATTGGCGGAAGGGTTCAGGAATAACCGCTCTTTAATTTGTAGCCCCTGAAATAAGGGGACTGTGTATGAAAATGGTTGCAAATCATGATTCATATGATATTTTTGTTCAACCTCTTGAATTAAGGCTGAACGTCTACACTTTGATTGCATTACAAATCGGCATACAGAGACCAAATTATGAAAAATGTATCAGTGTCCAAATATTTCCGGATCTAACTGTAGTTCATTTTCCAACTGAATAATTGTGTTCATTTTAATGACACGTTACACGTTTTCACATCTTTCATTTGTAAACTTTAAATACAGTGCAACATCACAGTGTTGTGCAATCGGTCAAACGTGCTTCTTTGGCACCCAGTTCCCTGCACATGCGTGTGATGCAACAGTGGCTAACAAGTAGATATTAAGACTGTCAACCAAGGCGACTTTAACCAAGGCTGGTTACAAGTGTCTGTGATTATTGAACAGAAATCTATTTTTATTGAATGCACCATAATGTTACTCTTTATTTGTTTATTTAATACCGGATTTCAGATTCCATTGATCATGAGCTAATGACATTTAAATTTAAAGACGTTATCTGGTCAGTGGATTAGTCAATTAGATTCAAACCTATTCTTCAATTTGAAATATTTGTAGTATTCTTCTCACACACATACAGTATATTTCAATATATCTATATTAAACTGTTTCCTCCGCTCCTAGAATAGAAATGAGATGATACGAGGGAGGGTGTGCCCAGATGAAGAGGGAGGCTAACAGCCAGACATGTTGAAAGACAGGAAATTATTCATTAGTTTAAATGTTCGCTGAGGAGCCTTCGTCTTTAACTAATAATGTAACTTTATTGGTGTCCATCCTCTGGGTGTGAATTATCATATATTACCATGTACTTTTACAGTGGAAGCTGAGGTCCTGAACTGCTTCCCAAATGACATCCTATGCCAATATAGAGTGTACTTTTTTCCATGGGCCCAGGTTAAACAGAGCTCTATTTAGGGAATAGTGCCTTTTAGGATGGCGCTCTGATCTCTGTAGGAGATGATGCTGAAACAGGCCAGACCCTGATCAAACATTCAGATTCACCAGGACACAAAATGTCCAGTACTACAATACAGGTATTGTGCTGGTTTTGAATAAAGTATGTATTAAATGCCTTTAAACTCTGCATCAAAACATTTAAACTGTGTGAGAACTAGCACCGACAGGTTTTCTTTGACTGCATGGCAAAGATTGCTTGGGGCTAATCACAGGTGCAGCAGAAAGCCTAATGGTTAAAGTGGTAGGCCAGAAATCCAGAGACAAGGTGATTAATGTGTTGCTGTGCCCTTGAATGTGGCACTTTACCCTAATGGCTCCTGTAAGTCTCTCTGGTTGAGAGCGTCTGCTAAATTCCCTGAATGTCCCGAGACCTAATGACAGAGACAAAAATAGATCAGCCTACTAGTTTAGTTGTCGATTGCCACAAGGTCCACTCGAAATTTGACTTCCGCTCTTTTCAGACGAAACTGAGAAGTACGGGTGGCTGCCTGGGGAACAATTATGGTTGTTCAAGAGTACAAGTACAGATTTCTTTCACCTTGTGGGCACTGAGATTTAGATCTGGCAAAGTTTTGGATCCGGGCCCCACTTGCTTAACCCCTAGGCAAACCACCGACTCAGTTGTCTACACCAGCAAAGACTGATTCCAGAGAGAGCTCCAGTCAATCACCTGGGGATACAGTGTCTTTGTTTTTGTCAACACCCTGCAGGAGAAGTTCTCCACCCTAAGGGAGGAGCCAATTAGTGGTGATATGTTCAGATTAACTATGTATGTTAAAGGAACTAACATCTACATGTTACTGGCCTCATGAACACATTGGTTTGTGCTAACAATCAATGCCAAATATGACTGAATCATTGACTTATTTAAAATAATCAGTGTACCAAACACCCGCCCTGAGAGAGAATGAGAGGGATGGAGAGAAAGAGAGACATGAAAGAGTGTGATCCAGGAAAGACATCTGGGGATGAACAAAGACATTTACCGCTCAAAGATTGTCAGCTGGAGTGATTGTATTCATGTCAACCTAAAAAGATATATGGCACTCTGTTTTTCTAACTGTCAATCATTACGGCTTTGTGGCAGCCATCTTCTGCCAAACTACACTCACTGTGGCAAGATCCCCAAAATGGATGTCGCTTTGTGGTCACAGAAATGCTCAAGACATCTCGGTAATCTTGAAAGCCAATGGAAGGAGGGAGAAGAAGAGGAGGAGGTGGAAGAAAAGAAAGAGAATGAGCAGGTGGATAAGAAAGAGAAGGAATAAAGAGGAGGGATGAGTATGAGGGACAGGCTGAGGGAAAAGATTTTGAGGAGCTAGAGGAGTAAGAGTAGGAAGAGGTGCAGGAGGAGCATTGCAGCCGGTTGATTCAGGTTGACTTTAGCACCTCCTGTTCAATCTCTCTCGCTACGTCTCCATCCCTCTCCACCTTGTCCTCTCCGGACCCCCTGCCGAAGTGGCACGTCAGCGATAGGGAGGAGATAAAAAGGCTTGGTGACGAAAGTAGACGGAGATGAGGAGATGGAGAGGCAGAGAGATGGATGGATTTGTCTGCTCGAAGCCACGGGGTTCTCATTAGCACACACCACCTTTATGAAGGAAACCGCTCTAAGTATTCCTGGCTGACTGAAGGAAGAACAATACACATTTCCTAGGCCGATAGTTGGAGAAGTACAATACATATGAGGTCTTTGATGGATAAAGGACTTATTCAGAGTTTTCAACTACTAATGCTTTTATGATACCTGGAGAGGCTCAGTAGAATATCTCATCTTATTATGCCGTACACACCTGTACCAGATCAAATGTTCTGAGGTCTTTGAACAGATAAAGCTTCTTGTTATTCAGAGTTTTATTTCTGGATGTTGATGGAGCCTCTGTCCCAAATGACACACTTTCCCATGTATAGTGTGGTGATCTTTCATCAAATGCACTGCATGATGGAGGAAATAGGGCACCATTTGGAGGGCGGGCTGTCTGTCTAATGGAGGGGCTG
Source organism: Esox niger (assembly GCA_016801105.1). Taxonomy (NCBI): domain Eukaryota; kingdom Metazoa; phylum Chordata; class Actinopteri; order Esociformes; family Esocidae; genus Esox; species Esox niger. The sequence continues at coordinate 21,964 of JACXGJ010007240.1, read as the reverse complement.
GCAGGCAGCTGAAGAGGCTTCCCAGCAGGGAGGGGAAAGGTTGGCCCTCCGGGGGAAACAGCTGGTAGATTTGGGCTTTGTTGGTCTCCATTGGAATGCTGTTTGTTTACTGGGAGTCATAAGGCTATTGGTGGAAACTTGTACACTCTATACAATTACACTCAGGAAATTGGCTACTTTCTGCATGGTGGATGTTTAAACTTTTCTTTTTGTGCCTGCCTGTACTCAGGAAGTACGGTACACATTGGGTTTCTTTTGATTTGGCTCCACTTTCTCCGCTACTCATCAAAACAGTTATTACAAAATTGGTAAATCTCAGGCAAAGTGTTATCAGTGTCTCATGCAATGAATCAGAAGATTGTTGGTTGGACGTGTGTCCAGATTAGGTAAATTTAAGGACGTTTGCCCGTCTCAGATTAGATGGATTCCTTTGTATCAATTGCTGTGTTCTGAAGAGTCGCTAAATGGTTTATACAAAACCAATCTTAAAAAGTAGCCATCTCAAATGGGATTCTGGTAACATATGGCACTGTAGAATGGTTAAGCCAGTTCCTGAATGAAGACGTGCATGCACACACACACACACACACACACACACACACACTGTGAATTTACACAAACATGTGGATGGATCTGCGGGCAGCGCTGCTTCTCTAATAAGCAGAGGAGCATAATCGGTGTGTGTGTGTGTATGTGTGTGTGTGTTTAATTTACATATCTCCCACGTCTTCCATGCCATCTGATTCCTCCTGATCCCTGCTTTCTATTCCTCCTGTAACACACACATACGCTCACACTGTTCTGCAGCTCAGCAGAGCTCCTCAGGAAGGTGCTGTGGGGTTAGAAGGTGCCAGAACATTTTGTAGGTGTTGTTCTTGTAATTAAAATGATATTTTTTTTGGCCTCTGCCTAACACATTTGGGAGTGTATGTGAGATCGCTTAGTGCTCTTCATCTAAAAATGAGCATCGCCTGTTCACTTTGACAGTAAATCATCGGGAAATACCTTGAATTGGCAGGAAGAAAGTAAATGGCCTCCATGGGTCTACTGGTGAACTAAGTACTTGTGGGTGTGTCTGTGTGTTTGTAAATGTGAAAGAGTGGATGTGTTTGTTTGTGGGTGGTAGGCCTTGTGCGTGTTTTTGATCTGAAGGCAACGCACATCAGTCAATCTCTTTGTCACACACACAAACACAAAACGCTGGATTTACAATACTTTCCAACCAAAAATACTTTCACCCCTAATCCTAAAACGACCCCTTACCCTAGAAATAACCCCAAAAGTCAAAACCTTATATTTAAATCCAACCCTTATCCTACCCTAAACTCACCTTAATCCCCAAAAGTAATAAAGCTTTTATTTTTATGAGTACCAACAACATATCCTCACTCCTCCTGATTTAATAGCTTTACAATACTCCTAAAGACTTCTGGTTCGCTCAAGTACAATAATCCACACACTCATGTCAACTTCCAGACAGGTTAAATATTATGTTTGATAAAAGACTAGAGTAGGGGGCTGGAGAGATAGAGACTGAATAGGGATGGAGGTTTATCCAGTAGTGTTTATTATAGGTTGTGAAATAACACATACACTGACAAACATGGTCTCTTTCCTCGGATACAATACACAGTCTAAGTGGCTGTTTGCTCTCAGTTGGAGATTGAAACCAAACTGACCCAGGGAGAAGGCCCTATACAATTATCAAGTCCCCAGAGAGTAGGACTTCAGCACTGATGCATTTTCCATAGAGTATGGCCTCTACACTGATACATCCTCCATTGAGTATGACCTCAGCACTGATACATCCTCCATTGAGACAAGCCTCTACACCGATACATTTTCCATAAAGAAGGGCCTCTTCACTGATACATCCTCCATAGAGAAGAGCCTCTACATTGTTACAGGCACCATAGAGACGGGCCTCTACACTGATACATCCTCCATAGAGAAGAGCCTCTACATTGTTACAGGCACCATAGAGACGGGCCTCTACACTGATACATCCTCCATAGAGAAGAGCCTCTACATTGTTACAGGCACCATAGAGACGGGCCTCTACACTGATATATCCTCCATAGAGAAGAGCCTCTACATTGTTACAGGCACCATAGAGACGGGCCTCTACACTGTTAGATTCTCCACAGATATGGGCCTCTACACTGAGACATTCTCTGTAGAAGCCTTTGCACTGACACATCCTGCATAGAGATGAGCCTCCACACTGATAAAGGCACAATAGAAAAGGGCCTCTACAAAGATACAGCCTCCATAGAGATGAGCCTCTATACTTATACCTTCTCCAAATCATACTCTTGGTCTGGAGCCTGCTGGTTTTCTGTTCGACCTCATCATTTCTTGCACCAAGCTGATTTCCCACGTCTAAAAATGACCCTGGTTAGAGGGTTGCTACGAAAACATTGAATGGAACTGGCTTTGAGGTCCAGATTTGAGAATCCCTGTTCTACACTGACAATGCAACAGTCAACAATGTCCCCAAGAGAAACCACCAATACATCAATAATGTGAACTGACCCACCAGGGTTATGGTGTAATATTCAAATGGGGTTTTGGTTTGGTGTCGTAGAGCGAGCCAACTCACTCAAACATGAAATGGTTTAATATTGCAGATAGTATATTTAATTGAATTAATTTGGGAAGACATTGTAAAACGCTGATGGAGTCATAAAATACATGTTATAGCTGTCATCCATCATCGTGGTTTAAATGATGTGAGGGTGATTGCTCATGGTGTGTGTGTGTGTGTGTGTGGATTGTAAATGATGTAAGGTTGATTGCTCAATGAGGCCTCTCGTCCATGACATGAGTCTGAAGAATGTAATTGGATCCAACAGGGCCCGCAGTGTGATTGGTTGGGCCCCCAAGGAGAACATAGGGGACAGCTCTAGCCCGGGTCTCACATGGCATCCTGCACACTACATAGGGAACTTGGTGAGTCGACTGAGAACTTGATTTTCTGCGACGTCTTGCGGTGAGATCAGGGTTAGCTGCGTTGCTCAGGGACAGAACAAAAGAGCACCAGGACAATGGTGGTGGTGTCTGTATCCTAGTGGACCCTCAAGGTGCAGGGCGGAGAACTGAGCCGTTCGTCAGAATGACGGCTGTTCAGTAGACAAACGACCTGGGAGGATGAAACTCTTTCCTCAGTCTCCCAATCCTGTCCCTGTCTAGTTGACTGGCCCAGGGACAACAGTAAGTGGAACCTTGGTTTGTAGTCCCTACTATTATACAGCATCTTGGTTTTTAGTCACTACAATAGTAGAACATCTTGGTCTTTTGTTGCTACACTAGTAGAACATACTGTTCCTTAGTTACTACAATAGTAGAATATCTTGGTTTTTAGTCGCTACACTAGTACAACATATTGGTCTTTAGTCACTACAATAGTAGAACATCTTGGTCTTTAGTCTCTACACTAGTAGAACATATTGGTCTTTAGTTGCTATACTAGTAGAAAATCTTGGTCTTTAGTTACTACAATAGTAGAACATCTTGGTCTTTAGTTACTACAAAAGTACAACATCTTGGTCTTTAGTTGCTACAATAGTAGAACATCTTGCTCTTTAGTCGCTACACTAGCAGAACATATTGGCCTTTAGTTGCTACACTAGTAGAACATCTTGGTCTTTAGTTACTACAATAGTAGAACATCTTGGTCTTTAGTTGCTACAATAGTAGAACATCTTGGTCTTTAGTTACTACAATAGTAGAACATCTTGGTCTTTAGACACTACAATAGTACAACATATTGGTCTTTAGTCCCTACAGTTGTACAACATCTTGGTCCTTAGAAAGTAGAATACTGTTGACATCTTGGTCTTTAGCCTCTACAATAGTACAACATCTTGGTCTTTAGCTACAACATTTGTCTCTTTTGAAACCATTTGATGAAACCTTAGAGCTCCTGGTGAATGATTAGCTATCTCTATGCTGTTTAGGACCGTGATGTGTTTCAGCGTCATTTTAACCCACACCCAAATATTTATCTTCTGAGGCATGTATCTCTGAGTGAATTGATTGTAGAGAAGAGAAGATCAAATTTCTGTAGTGTTTCGATCACCAACTTCTTCAATATCAGTTTATTATTCAACATCACAACTTCCTGCTACCCTCCAGTCGATTTCTACTGTGGCTAGGTTTGGGGTTATGTATGACGATGAGACCATGTGTGTGTGTGTGTGTGTGTGTGTGTGTGTGTGTGTGTGTGTGTGTGTGTGTGTGTGTGTGTGTGTCTAAGGTTTGTGTGTTATGCGGATGTGCTAAGCGGATGTGCTATGGACCCCTCACCACGCTCACAGCTGATCTCCACTGGACAACATCTGCAGTAGCCCCAAAGCTACAGCCTTTTTCTGTAATGCGTTGTGAAGTGATCGGAGCTGTGTTATCAAACAGAAAAGTATCCGATTGCCACAGATATAGATGATTTAATTCACTGCCGCGGGTTGATTAAATCAATTGCGGGACCGATAAATGAGTATGTGTAACATGGTCGAAACTTTTTTAATGCGACTGTGTGACAATGAAAGGAATCTCTTATGTGAATTCTAATTCTGTTGGTTGAATTCAGGGTCAGGTTAGGATTAGGGTGTGGCCTTATGGGGAACCTATCAGAGATTGGGACTTTTGTTTCTATTATGGGTACTATTATTTGCCAGTATTAATGTCTAGAACCTCTACAATGTTTAAATCACTTCCTTGATGTTATGTTGTTTGTGGATTTAGATCAGTGTCTGGGCACATTCGCGTGTGTATCACTGGTGTATGATGATTCTAAACAGCCCAGCAATGTGCTGACGTTCCTGTAACTTAGGTTTAAGACATTCACCTCCTGATGTTACTGGTGTAGTTCCCACGTCTATTGGACTTGTTCAGTCAATGAGTGGAGTCTGTTGGTTTTACTCAGCGGGGGGTGTGCCTGGGTTGGTGTGTACTACTGTGTGTGATCAGAACGAAGCATCTGATCAATCTGTCACTTCCACAGTGGAAACTAGCCACATTAAATGTGTGGGATTCAAACTTCGAACAGAAAGACAGACAATATCTGGTAGTTAGCTGTTAGGGGAAGAAACGTCAACAGTTCAAAGTTCATCTTGGATCTGATAGGATGAGTTAGATAACTTTCATTTGAATAATTACTTAATTAGCATTTTGTCCTCCATAGTCCAGTAGCCTTGACTGCAGAGCTAATACCCAGATCAGAGCGTAATCATAACGAAAGGCTGTTGAGAGTTCAGGGCATAATGAACACCAAACACGGAGACAATTTAATATTGAGCTCTGAAATCCCCAGCTGAATGTTCTAGCGACAAAAACACCAACACTTCAAGCTGAGTCTATCTGTCAAAGACTTTTTAAAATGTTCATGTCATCTTCCCTCCATGAGCGCTCCAGTGTCTGTGTGATTGACCTTACAGGTGTGAGGGGAGGTGTGTGTGGGCGTGGATGTGTCAGGTATCCAGTTAATTGAAGCTGACAGGTGTGAAGCGAATTCCTTCCTGTGTTTTGGCATGTTGTTTTAGAGAAGCTGTCGTCTTTGGTCTCCTCTCTGTGGGGAGAACAGGAGGTCAGCCTGGCCGGGTTAATGGCCTCAGTCACAACTGGAGTTGCTAGATCATTAGGAAGCAAACCTAACATTTGGACAGGCACGCAGTAACACAGTAACCTTAAGGACTGTTGTCATTAGGACCCCCCCCACCCACCCACACACACGCGCACACACACACACACACGCACACACACACGCGCGCACACACACACACGCGCACACACACACACACACACACACTCATTATGACCCCCCCCCCACACACACACACACACACACACACACACACACACACACACACACACACACACACACACA
>JACXGJ010007240.1:0-15980 GCA_016801105.1 Esox niger | reverse complement strand
TAATATTGGTGCACTGCCCTTAACGATGATCGTTTTTGAACTGCGGTTTAACGAATAGTTCGTTAAGACAACTGGATGCGTACATTTGGAAACACTGCAGTGTTCGGCGATTGTACTGGAAACGTCCTGTCAACGTCCTGTCAACGTGACACAAACCATTAAAAAACTATTATTAACTGGAATATTTTTTCCTAGTTGCACAGTGCTCCATGAAATAAAACTCCTGGTCGCTCAGCAAAATATTTTGACGCATATTCAACAAAATTGGTCGCACTTTACTGCCAGGGAGACACACGCACACACACACACGCACACACACACACACACACACACACACACACACACACACACAAAGACACACACACACACACTCTTTGAATACTAATAAACTGTGGTTGCTGCAAAAGGATCTGGGAGGTGGTATTGATATTTTATTCACTTTTGGCGCTGAGTGACAAATATTGATTTAAGATAATATAGAGGATAATACCTAGAAAATAAACAGTGTTGGGGGCGTGGTGTATGGCTTACACTGGACACTCAGCGTTCTGTTTCTATTAACGATTAAACATACACATTATACATTATCCATATTCAGCAGGCGTCTCTCACACACACACAGACACACACAGACACACACACACACACACACACACACACAGACACACACAGGCGACTGAGATGACAGGAGATGAGACGGAAGAGGAGAGATCGAAACAGGGGGAGCGATGGCGAGGGAAAGCCAGGACGAAAAAAGAGAGGGAGGAAAATAGAGAAAAAGAGGGAAGGAAGGAGAGAGAGAGAAGGAACGAGCTAACGCCGTAGATAGAAACATTAACATGACATTTGTTATGATACTGCAATGGATAATGGCTTTGTGTGATGACAGCAATTTACGTCCGAGGCCCTGACCCCAATGGCAGTAAGATGAATTAATCCAGGAACGGAGAGAAAGAGGAGAGCTGGAGAGGAGAGGAAAAGGTCGAGAGGAGAGTGTTTCATGATGAAGGATGCATGTGAACCGTCCTCTATGGTCTGGCGCGTCCTGGCGGCACGGCGACGAGGCGCTACGCGGGACAGAGTGATGAAGAAGGTTGTAAATGCCCATTCTGTTTGAGTGTGAGAGTGTGTGTGTGTGTGTGTGTGTGCGTGTGCGTGTGTGTGTGTGTGTGTGTGTGTGTGTCAACGGAGCAGGACTCAGGGCAGTAAATTAATATTACACGCCTGTTAAAGCCATTTTATTTTAGAATTTACTGGTCCCCCTGTGAGATAGAATGAGAGATATATAGAGACGAAGAGACAGGAAAAGAGGCAAACAGAGAGGCAGAGAGATAGGCATAGGGAAAGAAAAGAAGAGAGAGAAAAATAGGGAGAGAGAATGGCATAAGGAGACAGATCATTGGAAGGATTTTATTTTGGTCGGAGCTGCTGCCCTGGTCCAAGTGATATTTTATCAACAGCTGGGTTTTTGACACATTATGGACATATTGTACCAAAATAAATGTCAAATGTCGCTGGCTGACCGACTGATTGACCAACATACTCTTTAACTGACAGACTGACTGATTTGTGAACTGTAGTCACTTAAATGTGTTCTTAAAGCTAATAGAATGGCATGACTCTCAATGGCCTTATTAAATTACCTGATTATACTTAAAATAAACAATATGATATAAGTTTACTGTGCAATATCAATATCTGTACCACAGCAGAGAAAGGGGAGGTGCTGTTTCACTGCCCAGGACCCAGACTTTCAGCCATCCTCTGTCAGCCTACCTCAGCTCCATGCACATATTCACCACTTCCCACCAGAGACCAGGGTTCCATCCCTGTCTCCAATTGTATCTATTTTGACCTGGAACAAAAAACATCCAACATTCTACTCTATGTTGAGTGATTGCTCTTAGGCTGCCTAATCCTTTGAGCTGTGTTCGCCACGTCCCATTGTTCCTACGTTTCCATCTGATGACCATCAGAAGCCTTCAGAGGTCTGTTGTGACTAGGTTAGGATCAGAAGGGCCTATTGTTGCTAGGTTTCTGCTAGAAAGGTCGGTTGTTTGCTATGTTACTAGGAGGAATCGAACATTTCTCTTTGGTATCAATACGAATGTTTATTGTAACTAGATTACTTTTAGAATAGTATTTTGTTGCTAGGTTATTATCAGCATGGTCTGTTTTACTAGGTGACCATCAGAATTGTATATTTTTGGTTACCATCAGAATTGTCAATGGTTGTCCGGTTAGTATCTGAATTGTCTATTGTTGCTAGGTTACCATCATAATGGTTATTGTTGCCAGTGTTGCTAGATAGAGAAGTTTCCTGGACAATTGAGCTATTTTTAATGATACTGTGTGGCAAAAATGGGCTTGAGCAGGTCGATTTATAGATATGGATGTATAGTAAACTTAGAATTTGGGCGGGGTTTTTGTGGAGTCCACGGGTGATTGGGTATTAGTGTCAATAAAATCTGGCAACCCTGTTTGCTGCTAGGTTACTATCAGAATTATCTACAGTGCCTTGCAAAATTATTCACCCCCCTTTGCTTTTTACCTATTTTGTTGCATTACAGCGTTTAGTTCAATGTTTTTGTTATCTGAATTGTATGTGATGGATCAGAACACAACAGTCTAAGTTGTAGAAGTGAAATGCGAAAAATATATACATAATTTTTTTTTTTTAAATAAGAAACAGAAAATTGGCATCTGCATATGTGTTCACCCCATTTGTTATAAAGCCCATAAAAAGCTCTGACGCAACCAATTACCTTCAGAAGTCACATAATTAGTGAAATTATTTCCACCTCTGTGCAATCTAAGTGTCACATGATCTGTCAGTACATATACACATATTTTTTGAAAGGCCACAGAGGCTGCAACACATAAGCAAAAGGCACCACTAACCAAACACTGCCATGAAGAACAAGGAACTCTCCAAACATTTAAGGGACAATGATGTTGAGAAGTACAAGTCAGGGTTAGGTTATGAAAAAATATCCAAATGTCGTTGATCCCCAGGAGTACCATCAAATCTATCATAACCAAATGGAAAGAACATGGCACAGCAGCAAACCTCCCAAGAGATGGCCGGCCACCGAAACTCACGGACCGGGCAAGGAGGGCATTAATCAGAGAGGCAGCACAGAGACCGAGGAGCTGCAGAGTTCCACAGCAGAGACTGGAGTGCCTGTACATAGGACGACAATAAGCTGTATACTCCATAGAGTTGGGCTTTCTGGCAGAGTGGCAAGAAGAAAGCCATTACTTGAGTTTGCGAAAAGGCATGTGGGAGTCTCCCTAAATGTTTGGAGGAAGGTGCTCTGGTCTGATGAGACTAAAATGTAACTTTTCGGCCATCAAAGAAAACGGTATGTCTGGCGCAAACCCGACACATCACATCACCCAAAGAACACCATCCCCACAGGGAAACATGGTGGTGGCAGAATCATGCTGTGGGGATGTTTTTCAGCAGCCGGGACTGGGAAACTGGTCAGAGTTGAGGGAAAGATGGATGTTGCTAAATACAGGGATATTCTTGAGCAAAACCTGTACCAATCTGTGCGTTATTTGAGGCCAGGACCGAGGTTCACCTTCCAGCAGGATAATGACCCCAAACATAATGCTAAAGCAACACTTGAGTGGTTTAAGGGAAAACATGTAAATGTCTTGGAATGGCCTAGTCAAAGCCCAGATTTCAATCCAATAGAAATTCTGTGGTAAGACTTAAAGATTGCTGTTCACAAGTGCAAACCCTCCAACTTGAAGGAGCTGAAGGAGGAATGGACAAAAATCCCAGCTGTAAGATGTGGCAAGCTCATAGAGACTTATCCAAAGCGACTTGGAGCTGTGATTGCTGCAAAAGGTGGTTCTACAAAGTATTGACTTTAGGGGGGTGAAAAGTTATGCACTTTGCCTTTTTCTGTTATTTTGTCATATTTGTTGTTTGCTTCACAATAAATAAATAAAAATATCTTCAAAGTTGTGGTCATGTTCTGTAAATTCAATGATGCAAATCTTCAAACAATCTATGTTAATTCCAGGTTGTGAGGCAACAAAATATGAAAAAAGGGGGTGAATACTTTTGCAAGGCACTGTATTCACAAGTTGTATGTCTGATACTCAGTTACATTGTTGCTATAGGTATAAAAATTCAGCAGCCATATTGATTGTGAAGTCAAATGGAGGCTAATTTCTATGGACAAGGGTTAATGTCGGTTTAGTCTAAATTGCTCAAAGAGCTTGGAAGTACAATGACAATGATAATGTATGCAACATTTACAAAATACGATGAAAATTATAAAATTAGCAAATATTTTCATCAACATGTCATGTAATTCACAAAATTACCAGCAGAGGTAATGTTAGCTAGCTCAAATGCAGGTTTCGGATTTTGCTTATTTTTTTGCCTTTTTAAATGTAATTGTGTTTTCAAGCCATAATAATATGATCAAATCTTCATTAGCGGCCATTGAGGATCTGTTTAGTACAAAGCTTAATTGGAGATCAGTCCAAACATAAGAATTCAAAACCCAATTGCGATCAATTGTGCAACTTGTGAATTGTTACAAGGTTTTTTTCAGAATAGTCTATTGTTGCTAGGTTACTATCAGAATGGTCTATTGTTGCACATTATGTTCAGAATGGTCTATTGTTGCTAGGTTACTATGATGATGTCTGTTGTTACGTAGGTACTTTCAGAATGGTCTTTTATCGCTCTTAAACTCATAAACTCCCTCAACATATTCACACTCAAAAAGACAAGAAACAGAGACTGATTCACAGCACTGGATTCTGGAGAGGAACTCTTCTACTTTAAATGATGGATCTTTCAACCAAAAGACTAAGGGTGTTTTCTTCAAACAAAAACCATTCCATTTTTGGGGGTGGTCTACTTATTTACAATTTCCAGCTCTGCTGTATTTGAATGTCTGGTTTTTAAGTAATATTCTTCATTCATGGATAATGACATATATATTTGTATCATTCATATCTGTAATGATGCTCGTTTGGTCCAATTACACCCATGCTAGATCTTATTATTATCTTTCATTTTCCTCTAATCATCAACTCTCCTCGGCGGTTTGATATCTGTTTGTCAACTATCTATCAAACAGTGTTTGACTGCCTTCACAAAATAATAACAAATAGTCATCCATTTACTGTTTCCCAGTATACAGTCTTTTTTCCTGAATTTCACAAGCAATCTGTGTTTTATTGGATTTACTATTTATCTTTCAGGTGGTTCAGAACATGTTGCCACAGCAACACTTCCTGCCTCCTTCAATGATCTGTTACCTCACTTCCTGATTGAGCCTGATGATGAGTACATTGTGAAGAATAAGCCTGTCACCCTGACCTGTCGCTCCACCCCTGCAACGCAGATCTACTTCAAATGTAATGGTGAATGGGTGCACCAGGACGACCACCTCATCGAACGCACCGTTGACCCCGCCACAGGTAACAATTTTAGCATTCAGAGGCTTCTCATAAAAAACATGAAAACCAATCAGAATACTAGCACCATCTATCAGTCTTTCCTTTAAGCTCTCTTGGTTAAGATGGAATGACAAAATGGTTCGTCGTAACTATAATGGAACACTATAGAGTGCCACTTCTTTGCTGTAGCTTTCTGTCCTTCTGTTAGGTTCTGTTCTCGGCTATGGTTTTATGTAAAGTGTTTGTATGTGTGTTTTTGTGGTGAAGCTCATAGTAATCTGTTGTGTGTCAGTGCAATGGTTGACATCTTCCATATGCTTTTGTCATCGTAACGATGACCTCTTTGATTTCCCTGAAAATAGGCCAGGCAATGAAAAATATTTTAATTACCTCACTTTATTTTTAATCAATAACAATAAAAGATGAATGTGTATTATCGCAATTCAGCCCATTTTGTATTCTGCATGCCTTCACTGAGGCTTTGAAGGCTGAAGAGAACACTGTCAGATATATATTTTTTTTTTTCAAACCGGCTTTAAGAAATCCTCCAGACAAATGGAATTCAACATAGTAGTTCATCAAGTAAACGTTGAATCCTAAGACATGAACGAAATGCATCAGTGATTCATATTTTCCCATTCTACTTTCTGAAGAGGAAGTGAAGGAAGGCCCCTGTCTGTCGGCGTTTGTTGGCCTAACACTTTGTGTAGCCGTTAGCGATTATGCTAATGTGATAACTGTCTACTGCTGGATAAAAAGGCTTTCCCAAAAACCTTCTCAGTTGAATGTTAAATTCAAAGCTGCCCATGCCTGGCTGGTAGCGTGACATCATGATCATCAGTTCTGAGATGTACCCACACACACACAACACACATACAATACACACCGGAGGATTGTCAAAGATGAACACGAGGACATGAGATCTGAGCAGTGAAGCAGCACACACACACATACACACCGCCTCTTGTAAAATGGTTTACCTGTTAATATTTTATCCACCTGTTTCTTAAAATATCCTCCAGACAACTGGATTCACCCTTTAATATTTCATCCGCTTGTTTTTTTAAATAGTCTCCAAACAATGATTCTGTCAAAATGTGTCACTGTTGGAGAGCAAAACTGGAAGAGCATAAGTTGCCTCCATTTTATATTTAACTCTGAGGAGTGAGTCGTTATATAGACGGTTTGAACTCCTGGGGTGGAACTCAGTCGTTATAGAGCCTGTATGAACCCCTGGACTGGAACTGAGTTGTTAAAGAACCTTTATGTACCCCTTAGGTGGAACTGAGTCATTATCGAGCCTGTTTGTAGACCTGGCGTGGAAATGAGTCATTTCTGTGTCAAATCCTTTGTTAAAGCTCTGTCCTAATATGCTGTGCTAAAGCCCTGTCATAATGTGCTGTGCTAAAGCCCTGTCCTAATGTGCTGTGCTTAAGTCCTGTCATAATGTACTGTGCTAAAGTCCTAATGTTCTGTGCTAAAGGCCTGTCCTAATGTGCTGTGCTAAAGCCCTGTCAAAATGTGCTGTGCTAAAGCCCTGTCATAATGTGCTGTGCTAAAAGCCTGTCCTAATGTGCTGTGCTAAAGTCCTGTCATAATGTGCTGTGCTTAAGCCCTGTCATAATGTGCTGTGCTAAAGTCCTAATGTGCTGTGCTAAAGTCCTGTCATAATGTGCTGTGCTTAAGTCCTGTCATAATGTGCTGTGCTTAAGTCCTAATGTGCTGTGCTAAAGTCCTGTCCTAATGTGCTGTGCTAAAGCCCTGTCATAATGTGCTGTGCTAAAGCCCTGTCATAATGTGCTGTGCTAAAGTCCTGTCATAATGTGCTGTGCTAAAGTCCTGTCATAATGTGCTGTGCTAAAGTCCTGTCATAATGTGCTGTGCTAAAGTCCTGTCATAATGTGCTGTGCTAAAGTCCTGTCATAATGTGGTGTGCTAAAGCCCTGTCCTAATGTGCTGTGCTTAAGCTATGTCCTAATGTGCTGTGCTAGAGTCCTGTCATAATGTGCTGTGCTAAAGCCCTGTCCTAATGTACTGTGTTAAAGCCCTGTCCTAATGTACTGTGCTAAAGCCCTGTCCTAATGTGTCTAGACTACATGTAGAACAGGCAATCACGCTGGCTATATTCATGATTTTCTGCTTGATATTATTCATATTTAAATTCATATATCGTACTCCCAGATTAATGTAATAACTTATTACCTTTAGCAGAAAAGTTTATTACTTTACCGTTCAGCTTTTTATTATGTTTACCGGCAAATTATTACATTTACCAGGTTTATTACATGGAAAATCTAGAGATCTAATGCATTTCCCAAATGTTATCACATTTATCGGCTGTGTGTCTGTGTGTGCTGCTTCAGTAATAATCACAATAATAAAACCGTTCTTACCCTTAGGACTGTCTCTTCCTCTTAGCAGACAAACACAGAAGAGTCTGGTTTTGTGAGCCTGTGTGTGTGTGTTTGTGTGTGTTTATGCGTGTGTCCCATGGGATGCTGGTGGGGGAAGGACAGATAATAGTAATGGTTGATTGTACCGAATGGAATGGAGTGTTATGTGACCTTACTAGTGAGTTTTACCCCAACCAATGTGCTTGTTCAATGCTTTATGTGGTTTCAGGCTGGGTATCTGTTTAAACACTGTGAAAACCTCTGATGTAAACATGGTTTGTTAAATAGATGTGATTGATTGATTTAATTCCTGCCTTTAGTATGAACCCAACCTTCCTTATTTAGGTGCAACCTATGCTGTTGTGTGTTGTTCATGTGAATGTGGGTGTGTACATGTTGATGTGTGTTCTTTTAAGACTGAATACAGGGAACTGAGTAAATGCCAAGACCAATAGCACCTCAACAGCCTATTAGAGTGCAGTCCTCTGTAATATGTCCCCCGTCTCATTGGTCATTTCCCAAATCAATCCCTATTCCCCACAAAGAGTCTAAAGGGCCCTGGTCAGAACTAGGGCACTACATAAGGAATGTGGGTGAAATTTGGGACTCAGTTGCTGACAAGATTCCAATAAAACCAGCAGTCTTCTCTCTGTTGTGTAAATGAATAGATGCTGCATTGTTGAATAACAGATGATGCTCTTAAGTCCAAAACTAAAATAATACACACACACACAGTATACAAACACACACACACGCACACTCGCACACACGCACACACAGAGCCTGCGCTTGTAACATGTTTCATCCTTCAATATAGCAAAAGGGTCTGTGCCAACTTGAGAAGAATTCACTGCATGTTTGAATACATTACAGAATTATCCATGTTGAGCACCTGGATACAAGGCAGATAAACATTGTGCTACATAATCCATGATGAACACCTGGATACAGGGCAGATAAACATTGTGCTACCCAATCCAAGATGAACACCTGGATACAGTGCAGATAAAGGTTGTGCTACCTCATGGACTTTCCTTTTAGCAGGGCTGTCTAACCCAGTTCACAAATGTCTGCAGGTTTGGGTTTTTCATTTCACAGTGTGTCCAATTACCCTGGGAAGGAGTTCCTAACTCACCAGGGACCTTAACTGATGAATGAAGTACAAGTAAGAGTAACGACCAGACAGCACTCTGGTTGTTACTCTAATGTTTTATTCTAATGTTGTGTCTCTAAACATGTCTGTCTTCCATACTAAACTGTCACGCTAATTTGCCTTTGAACTGGGCACTGTGCTACAGACAGGAAGCAGTGTGCTACAGACAGGAAGCAGAACAAAACAAGCGGAAACAGACATTGAATTCCATGTTGGATTTTAATGACAAGCAACAACCAATTGGATTTAATTATTACATGGGTGCTAGGCAAACAATGACTAATTATTTACATCTGTCTAATTTAAAATATTACCGACCACAGACTACATGTGCCAATAATAAGTAAAGCACACGCTAGTGGCATACAGTAGCTTGAGAGCTGTGGTAAATAAATATGATTAGACTGTCATTACGTTATCAGATATCAGGCCTAATTAGTGAGCAACACACAGAGATGTAGCTTATAGCTTTCCCAAAGAGACTTGATAGAAAGAGCTCTGGGGCGGAGTGACTGTGGTTCTGTAGCTAGTGGTGGAATGCTCGTCTCCACATGGTGAACACAAATGCTGAATCCGCATTTAACACTGGTTCCCAAAGTGTTGGCATTCCTCTTCCTGCAACCACATTTTCGATTTGGCCATCTTGAGTTTGTGGGGTGTGTTGTTTGTTGCACTGTAGGAGCATTCCTGTGAAGGGGGAGAAAGCGAGAGTGCTTTGGAGCTCATGTGGGCCAGGCTGTGTCAAAGCCTTCTTGGCATTTGAATTGAAGATGCTCGCTAACATAGACCGTGCTTGGACTAGATCAATTGTCCTGGTGACAAATTCATTTAAATTACAATTGGTAACATTTCATTCTGAAAGTCCTAATAGTCTGTCTGTTGATGCTCTACAGATTATTTATTGACTATCAGTAACATTTTAACTATCTACTAACCCTTGCCCTTACCAACAATTTGGATTTTCATAATTTTGCACATTACATTTTTTATCTTTGACGCAAATCTGGCCATACTTTTCATTCATCAAGATAAAAAATACATGAAATGGTCAAACATTTTAATATTCTGACCACAGTTCATTATGAGGTTCATTATGAGGACTTACTGTAATACAGTCTAGCCAACCAGACTAGCCACCTTTTCATCCTAGTGCAGTGTCTTACTAATGTCTCTCCTCCAACAACTCCTCTTCTTCTTCCTCCTCTTCCTCTTTATTTTCTGGGTTTCTCCACCATAAGTGTCATTAATCGCCATAGCTGTAAAGGCCACAAAGTCCACCTTCGTCACATGCTAAATAGCTGATGAGAGGCAACACTTACAGCCATCAGTAAAGGCCTATCCACCACCTCAAGCACTTCAGACCACTCATCTCCTCCACCTTCTCTACAGCTGCTTCATATTGGATGCTCTGTACAATCCTGACGTTGGCTACTTCATTTTCACCCTTCTGTTGAGGCACTCCAAACACTCGGTGTCATGGTTCTCATCAAAATCGTCATTCCTTTTGTCAAACAAGATATGACGTTGATATGACGTTGATATGACATGATATGACATTAATATGACATGATATGATGTGATATGACATTGAGATGACATTGATATGCTATGATATGATATGACGTTGATATGACATTGATATGATTTGCCGTTGATATGACATGATATGACGTTGATATGACATGATATGATGTTGAAATGATGTGATATGACATTGATTTGACATTGCTATGACATTGATATGATATGACATTGATATGACATTGCTATGACATTGATATGATATGGATATGATATGACATTGATAGGACGTCGATATGACGTTTTCCATGACATGGAGTTCTTGGCTCCTTTTTTCTGCATGAAACTTTTTCCAAAGGTTTATTGTGATCACGTTGCATCAGTCTTGGGGTAAACAGACTTCACTTGTTTTCTATTCACCGCCTAATTCATGCAAAATTCTTAAATTACCTGCTATGTTTTTTTATTTCTGCAAGATAAACCTCCCACCTAAAAGTTTATATTATATTACCCCTTTTTTGTGACCACATGGACACCTATTTAATGGTCCATTTGAACGACGATTATGCAACATGTTTAGAATACTGCTATTAGGTCCTACCCACATCTATCTAGCTGGTATCCAGGACCCATGTTGATTCCAGAACGTCACATGGTTTTCACTGTTTAGACCTCTGTTGAGATGAACATCACAATGATTGTCGCAGCAAGCAGACAGAAGTTATTAAGGCATCTCCAGAATCTTCCTGTATCTCTCTTCATCCCATCTTTATGGCCATCCCAGATGAATGTAGGAGCGGAAAGACAGTTCCAATGTGTCCTTCGTCTCTGAGTACCAGTGATATTGATCGTGTCTCAGGGAGTCTATTGGTTATCATTACCTGTCCTTAGTAACTCATCTCAATAGAGTTCCTGCCTTGGCTGCTTCAGACATGCGTTCTCACTATGAAAATAAGACGAAAAGCCATTCACTCTGCCAGGACTGCTCATCATTTAGGAAGCATAATACCTAAATATACACTCACTGAATGGTGCCGTGCTTAATATTAGAGAATGCTTTGACTTCTGTGGCTTTCCAAAACCATTTCACTTCATACACAAACACATTTTCCTATCGTTTTCAGCGATTCAGTGACGTCACAAATCTCTCATTAAATGGGCCAGAATACCTGAATGAACAATCAGTCTAAATATTGTTATGTTTGAAAGTTGCTGTCAGCTATCGCCATGGAGGCATGATGTCATATGCTGCTCATGCACAGCAGTCTTCTGTCTTAGTGAACATGACTATGTTGAGCTGGCCCCTCTATTAAAGACACAAATCAATGGTGGCAGTGTGTTCGCATAGATTAGGCCTTCATATCTCCTTCCCCACTCTATTCTCCTCCTTTACCTCCCCTCTCCTCAGCTCCCCTCCTCATCTCTCCTCCCTTTTCTCCCCCTCCGCACCCATGCTCCCCTCGCCATTCCTCCTTTCCTCACATCTCCTCACTTCTCCTTTCCTCCCTTCACTTCTCTGCACCCTGTCCTCACATCTCCTCTGCTCTCCCCTGTGCTCCGTTTTCTCTCCTCTTTACTTTCTCTTTCGTTTCAATATTTTTCATCAGACACTTCATCGTAAACAGATGATTGGTTTCTTCTCTCTCCCCTGACTCTCTCCATCCTCTCTCTCTCCCGACTCCCTTCTCTCTCTTTCCCAACTCTTCCCTCTCTCCTGACTCTCCCCTCTCTCACTCACGTATCTCTCCCCCTCTCAGCCTTCTCTCATCTGCCTGCTCGTGTGTGTGTGTGTGTGTGTGACAGGAGATTGGCAGTGTGAGTGGACTGACTGAAACAGGAAACCTGTATTTGATTGTATTTGTGTTTCTTCTGATGGAGTGGAGGTATAATAAGGATGGTGCTGATGCTGTGTCTCCGTCTCCATTGACAACGCTGTGACAAAAACAGTCAATTTAGATGGATAATTTGCGTTCCGCACTCACTCTGGTCTTCTTGACTGTACATGCTCATGATTGACATCTCCAGATGATAAGAAATGATTATTTTCTTCTGCCTTCTGCTATCCGCTGATTAAAATGATATAGCCATTTTCACTGATGAATACAGGTCAGAAACAGTCAAGGCAGATTCAGATTCAGACTGACTCATTATGAGACCTTTACATGATTATACTTCCCTCTTGGTATATGTGAATCAATATGCCATTATATTCAGCAAGTCTGAATGAAAACAATCTCTTTTCCTGGTTTGCCACAGCTTCCTATATTGTTCAGTGCATTTTTACCCCAAAAATAGTTAACTGCTGAGTCTCTTTCTTTAAAAAAGATATTGTTTATTAACTGTTTACACTCTACTGCAGCACTGCTTAGATGGAGATGCAATTCTGAATAAAATGTCTAAATACAAACTCTGTCTTTCTGAGATAAATACAAGGTTAATATACTTTACCTATGGTAAGTTAAATGGGGAATAAGCGGCACAGATGTATGGAGAGATTGGAGACTTGCCTCATCATATATTTTAATACTCACACACTTGAAATTCTCATCAGCCTAATCACGTGTCCTGACCTCTGTGAGACAGCGAGACCTTCCTCTCCCAACCTTTCGCGTTTATCTCCTCGTTGACAGTTTCCACGGCCACCCCCCCAAATGGCTCAGTATTCCCCATGCAGTCCACTACATTGTATTCCGGTTCACAGGGCTTAGTGCTCTATGCAGGGAATACAGGGCCTATTCAGGATTCCGATTCAATCCCACTCCGTCAATCCATTCAAGTCTAAATACCTTGGTGTTGTCGCCACTAAATCCTTTAAACCATCTGGCTATTACTTCCTGAATAGAACTAATCATGAATTACTATGGAAACCCAGGGCAACTCCCAAAAATGATCCTTGTAGGACATTGCTTTGACCGGGTGTTATGATGCTCTGGTTAGAGTTTACTGCACTGAGTAGGGGAAAGGGATATATTTGGGAGCTGTACACCAGTCTCATCCCCACCGAGGTTTGTCTTAATGAAATTGTGTATTTTTTTGATTGACTACATATAAGGTTTTTAATGTGTTGCTGTAATTCATTCCAATTGAATCTGAGGGGAGATAAACTGACCTTCTAACTGTTGTTTTGAACTGCTAATCTACAACCCTGTTTCCAAAAGAAGTTGGGATGCTGCGAAAAATGTAAATAAAAAATGAATGCAATGATGTGCAAATCATTTAAACCAAATATTTTATTAAAAAAATATGAAGACCACATATAAAATGTTGAACCAGAGACATTTTATTGCCTTGGTAAAATGTATGCTCATTTTGAATTGTATGCCAGCAACGTGTTTCAAATAAGTTGGGACAGGGGCATGTTTACCACTGTGTTGCATCAACTTTTCTTTTTCCAACACTCTGTAAGTGTTTGGGAACTGAGGAGACCAATTGCTGTACTTTTGAAAGTGAAATGTCTTCCCATTCTTGCGTGTTACAGAATTTCAGCTGCTCAACAGTTCAGGGTCTCCTTTGCTGTATTTTTAGTTTCATAATGCGCCAAATGTTTTCTATGAGTGACAGGTCTAGAATGCAGGCAGACCTGCATTTTAGACCTGGGTGCTAATTGATTATTGACTTATTTACTACAGACCCATGATGTTGTAATACATGCAAAATGTGGTTTGTCATTGTCTTGCTGAAATTAGCAAGTCCTTCCCTGAAAAACATGATTAATGGCCAAAATGTGGCCTTCACAGATGTGCAAGTCACCCATACCATGTGCACGACTGCACCCCCATACCATCACAGATGCTGGCTTTTGAAATGTGCGCTGATAAGAACCTGGACGGTCCCATTTCTTTTTAGCCTGGAGGATGTGTCCATGATTCCCCAAAATAATTAATATTTTTTATTTATCAGAGCACCGGACAGTTTTCCACTTTGCATCTGTCCATCTCAAATGGGCTCAGGCACAGAAGGCAGCG
Organism: Esox niger; assembly: GCA_016801105.1. NCBI lineage: Eukaryota > Metazoa > Chordata > Actinopteri > Esociformes > Esocidae > Esox > Esox niger. The sequence continues at coordinate 1,515 of JACXGJ010007240.1, read as the reverse complement.
GTGTTTCTGTATCATTTATCTGGTTTCTTCTTTGCATGGTAGCATTTTAACATGCGTTTGTGGATGCAGCAACAAACAGGCAATAGTATTCGGAAGTGTCCCTGAGCCCCTGCATTTAAATCCACTACAGAATCGTGTCTGTTTTTAATGCAGTGGAACCTGAGGGCGCAGAGATCACGGCCGTCCCTTGCGTGCAGAGATTTATATGAATTCTCTCAAGCTTTATATGACATCATGTATTGTAGATTATGAGATCCCCAAGCTCTTTGCAATATTACGTTGTGAAACTTTATTTTTAAATTGTCGCACAATTTGCACGCACAGTGCTGTCTCTCTCTGTCTCTCTCTCAATCGCTCTCACCCTCTGTCTCTGTCTCAACATAGTTTTTGTCATCAGAGTTATAATATACGGACATTTTAGAATTAGAAGCGGTGTGAATATTCTAATTGTTCATTAGTCCTCTATTGCAATGACAGTTTAATGAAACGGTTACAGCAGAAACCAACTGAACACTACTCTTTTTGTAGTTAAATAGAATCATACAAATGCAGGCGTAAAGTGGCACGTTGCTAATGGCTAGGACGGGGAGCCAGAACAGTACAGTAATTAAGCTTGATCTTTAATGGACTATCGGGCTATCGGAGAACAACCCTGGACACATTTAAGTAGAAACTGATACTGCTCCTACCCTTCAGCACCTGAGAACCATGAGATACACTGACCAGCGGGGAATAGGAGGAGCGGGAGAGAAGAGGATGGTGAGGGGGTGGTGGAGATAATGTCCTTGCACCACCTGCTAGGCATCGATCAGCAGCGAAGGGGGCTAATTGATAAAGCATTATTAGTCGCAGCTCAGTAATGGGACTGCTATGTCATCCTGTCCTGTAAGGCCAGGAGACGCAGGATGGAGAGAAACCGAGAGAGACCGAAAGAGAGACTGAGAGACAGAGGGAAACAGAGAGACTGACATGGAGAGAGACGGAGAGAGACTGAGAGACAGAGAGAAACAGAGAGACTGACACAGAGAGAGACGGAGAGAGACGATGAGAGACTGAGAGGGAGACAGACAAACGGAGAGTTGGTGATGTGACCCAGAGAGAACCAGATGGCGAGGTCAATAGTCATTGTGACACATCTGTCAGACTCCTCCATTAGGCTCCCTCTACATCTACCGGTCAGCACTCCGCAATATTCGGCTTAGCGTATGCGTGTGTCTGTGTACGTGTGTCTGTGTGTGCGTGTTTGTGTGTGTATCCCTGCTCAGAGCACTACCTGGTTGCCTGCCGACCTCTGTGTGTGTGTGTGTGTGTGTGTATGTGTGTGTGTGTGTGTGTGTGTGTGTGTGTGTGTGTGTGTGAACACTGTGTGTGGTTGAGTAGACATTGTCTACACAACATGGTAAAGCTTTGTGAGCGGGCTGGCAGACTGTAGTGACACTGAATTAAATTGAAGTGGATGCTCACCGTCACTACATGAGCCAGCTACTGTAACACCTTCTGAGGTAATTCGGCTAG
>JACXGJ010007239.1:17455-31305 GCA_016801105.1 Esox niger | reverse complement strand
CACACACACACACACACACACACACACACACACACACACACACACACACACACACACACACACACACACACACACACACACACGTCTATACTTCTCGGTTCCATTTTGCCTGGAGAGAAGAGCCAGCATTCCCACAGTAAGTATGACGATGACACAGTATATAGACAGTAATACAATGTGAAGGGTGTGCCTATGCTGTAAGACGAGAGAGACATACACACTGAGGGAGACAAGAGGAAGACAGAAACAGAGTAAGCAATAGAGGGAATGACTAAAGAACGACACAGGCACAGAGAGAAAGAACAACAGGGAGAGAGCGAGCGAGAGAGAGCAAGAGCGAGAGAGAGCAAGAGCGAGAGAGAGCAAGAGCGAGAGAGAGCAAGAGCGAGAGAGAGCAAGAGCGAGAGAGAGCAAGAGCGAGAGAGAGCAAGAGCGAGGAAGAGCGAAAGAGAGGAAGAGCGAGAGAGAGGAAGAGCGAGAGCGAGCAAGAGAAGAAAAGCAGTGCAGGCTTCTGTCAGCAGGGTGCCCGCACACCGGAAAGAGGACCAGAGGCAGATTGTTCTCTCAGGAGTGAAATGGCAGCAGATTTTAGCCTCCGCAGCAGAAGTGCAAGCGTCAGGTCAACGCAACATCAAAGGCACTGGGTGTATGTGTGCGCGTTCCTGGATGTGTGCGCGTTCCTGGATGTGTGCGCGTTCCTGGATGTGTGCGCGTTCCTGGATGTGTGCTTGCTAGGGATGGGGAATGTAACCAGAAATAACTACCACATTTTATATTTAGTTCACTACATAACTGCGATAGAGCTTTCTTTCTGTCTGGTTCCCATCCTAACGTGAAAGCAGAAAAAAAATACTCAGTAGAAATTCTGGGTTTTTGGGCCCAATATAAAATGGGTTGTAGAAAACCCACCATTCAGAAACCATGCAGGGTTGAATAAATGAAATCCAGATAAGTGGAATTCAGCTTGAGGAAACCACCATCATTTTTTATCACAAGACATGGTCAACATTTGTGTAGCCATTAGCATCATGATAAAGCTCTTATCTTACAGTGAAGGCACTGACATAATAAAATGCAGTAATATACACTCCAAACCCTATACAATTTTAAGCAGACCAAAACAGAACAGGTGTCCAAGTTCTATTGACAGGGCAGCGATATTAACAAAGGTTTTCTAAACAAAGAAGTCTTCAGCTGATCCTTAAATAAGTAGAAAGCCTGCAGTCCTGATCTCGCCAGGAACTGTGTTCCACCACTGAGGACCCACACAACCAAAATCCCTGTCACCCACTAGTTCATTCTGCATTGTTGCAAGACGAATTGGTAAATGTTTATATGGTCCCCTTTCATACAGACAAATGTTTATCCCATTATTGTCAGCATGTGCATTGTATATAGCCATTGTTATAGACAGGAATCTGGAGAGGTGGGTGGGGGTTGGAAGGAGATTGCATATTTATTTGAAATAAGGGGCTTAAAAAAGGGGGAAAAGACAGAATCTTTGCTGAAAGAGCAGTGGGACAGATTTGAACCAGAGACAGAACCTCAGACTGTTGGACCAGACTGTTGGACCACCCCAAGCAACAGATTGAGTATAATATATGCAACAGATGGCTGCATCACCTCCTGCGGCAAAGTTTATTTGGTTCAACATTTTCAACAAACCTGGCAGGTGAGGACCCAGATGTTGCTTCTGATGTAATCTGACGTTGCTTTTTTATAGGCTATATATGGCCCAAAAAAAATGTGTGTGTCACAACAAATACACAACAATTAACAGGCTATGATAAACATGCAAGCTCAAGGTGGATATGAGGCAAGAACACATCACATGAAATATCGTTCTACTTTGCAATAGGGTAACATTAATTCTAAGTCACATGCGCAACATTACTGAAATCACCACTAGGTTGGTTGCCGAAAACGAATGTATTGGATCTTATTTCCGACATGCCTTTTGGACGTAAAAAGAATGAATAATAAATAAAAGAGGGCTTAATAATTCAAGGCATGGTCAAATTATGTGGGTTTTAGACTTAAAAGGGAACATGTATTTTGCTTGTATTCAATAAAACAGCATGTACTGAGCAGAGGGCTTTGGTGTAGTTTGTCGTGAATATTGAAGATTCTATGTTGTTATTGTTCTATAAATATAAATGGGAAAAAAAGAAACATACAGAGTATGATTTAAATCTACAAAAAATGCTCAATTTGAAATGCCAGAATAGAAATAAAGAACTGAAAGGGTATATTTTTGCCGGACCGCGTAAGTGGAGCCGGCTAAGAAGAGCGAATGTGACTGACTGAGTGACTTGTTAAATAGAGTAGTGGTTAGCAAAGCGGGCCGGCACACTATAGGTTTGTGTTCGGATCTTCTCACAGGCAAAGCAATTGTATGCATTATGAATTATTCCGTATAGACAAAAACTTTGCTGGCTGAAACCTTCAGTATCGACAATATAGTAAGTCTGAATTAAAACAGTTTACAGTTATATTGCAACTGATTCTGGTGGATATTGGTAAATGAAATAAAAAACAATGCTCAATGGTTTCTACAGACTGCTGAAACATGTAATGCTGTGGCGTAGTGGTTAAAGACAGTATCTCTCACATAGATGACCTAAGTTCGAATCTATTGAGAGCAACGTCATTTATTAACTTTGTGGGGCGCAATAAAACTACGGTAATACAGCATTGCGACTATATCTGGTACATTCCATGATTCTCTTGTCTTTTCACTAAATGAAAAAGTTAGTCCCATAGTCAGTATTTCAGTAAGTTAGTAGATGCTGGTAAAGCCTATTACTGGCTAATACACAGTTGTGCCATACAGTTTATAGAGGCTATTTGTGGTAGAGGTAAACTTACAATAACCTGGTTGCATAAGTGTGCACACCCTCTTATAACTGGGGATGTGGCTATGTTCAGAATTAACCAATCACATTCAAACTCAATAGAAGTTACACACCTGCCATCATACAAATTGACTCTGATTAATCTTAAATAAAGTTCAGCTGTTCTTTGACACTTTCTTACTTGAATCTCAAAGCAAAAGCCATGGTCTGTTGAGAGCTTCCAAAGCATCAGAGGGATTTTATTGTTGAAAGAAATCAGTCAAGAGAAGGGTACAAAATAATTTCCAAAGCATTAGGAATACCATGGAACACAGTGAAGACAGTCATCATCAAGTGGAAAAAATATGACCCAACTGAGACATTACCAAGAACTGGACTACCCACCAAAAATCATGACGAGAAGAGAACTTGTCAAGGAGGCTTGCAAGAGGCCAACAGTAATATAAAAGAGCTGCAGGATTTTCTGTCAAATATTGGCTGTGTGCTACATGTGACAACAATCTCCAGTATTCTTCATATGAATGGGCATTGGGGTAGGGTGTCAAGAAGGAAGCCTTTCCTTCTTGACTTTTCCTTCTTGACAAGATAAACATCCAAGCCCGGATGAAGCATTAAGTCTCCAACAAAAGCACGTGGAAAAATGTGTTATAGTCTGATCAAACCAAGTTTGAACTTTTTGGCCCGAATTCCAAAAGGTATGTTTGGTCCAAAAACAACACTGCACATCACCCAAAGAAAACCATACCCACACAGAAGCATGGTGGTGGCAGCATCATGTTTTGGGGCCGTTTTTCTTCAGCAGGAACCGGGGCCTTAGTCAGGGTGGAGGGAATTATGAACCGTTCCAAATACTAGGCAATTTTGGCAATAAACTTTCAGGCGTCCTTTAGAAAGCTGAAGATGAAAAGGAAGTTCATCTTTCAGCATGACAACGAACCAAAGCACCCATCCAAATCCACAAAAGCATGGCTTCACCAGAAGAAAATTTAAGTTTTGGAATGGCCCAGCCAGAGCCCAGACCTGAATCCAATTGAACATCTGTGGGGTGATCTGAAGAGGGCTGTGGACAGGAGATGTCCTCACCATCTGACAGATTTGGAGCGCTTTTGCATTGAAGAGTGGGCAAATATTGCCACATCAAGATGTGCCATGCTAATTGACTCCTACCCAATGTGCTGTAATAAAATCAAAATCAAAAAGGTGCTTCCACAAAGTTTTAGTTTGAGGGTGTGCACACTTATGCAACCAGGTTATTGTGAGTTTTTTATTTTTACCCCTCAAAGAAATCAGTTTGTATTTCAATTTAATTGTTCACGTTATAGATCACATTAAAAAGGTGGAAAAAGTGATTTAACTTTGACAAATTATTTTACATCAAACACCTGGCATTTTAACATGGGTGTGTCGAACTTTTATATCCAGTGTGTGTGCAAGCACGCACGCACGCACGTACCTCCAAAAGAATTGGAACAGCAAGACAAATTCCTTTGTTTTTGATGGTCACTGAAGACATTTGGGTTTAAGATCAAAAGATGAGTATGAGACAAGAGTTCAGAATTTCAGCTTTCATTTCCTGGTATTCATATCTAGATGTGTTAAACAACTTAGGACTTATCATCTTTTGTATTAGACCACAGAATTTTTAGGTGAGCATTTAAGTAATGGAACAAATAATCTTAAAGTAAATAACATTTAATATTTGGTGGCATAACCCATGCTTGCAATAACTGCCTCAAGCCGGCGACCCATCACATCACCAAACTGTTGCATTCTTTATTTGTGATTCTATTCCAGGCTTTTACCAGAGCTTCTTTCAGTTCTTGTTTGTTTTGGGTTTTTTCTCCCTTCAGTCTCCTCTTAAGGACGTGAAATGCATGCTCTATTGGGTTAAGGTTAGGTGATTCATGCTCTATTGGGTTAAGGTCAGGTGATTCATGCTCTATTGGGTTAAGGTCAGGTGATTGACTTGGCCAGTCTAAAACCTTCCATGTTTTCTCCCTGATGAAATCCTTTGTTTTGTTGGCAGTGTGCTTTGGGTCATTGTCCTGCTTCATGATTAACTACCTCCCGATTTGTTTCAATGCATTTCTCTGTAAATGTTTCTGTACACTTCTGAATTCATTCTGCTGCTACAATCATCAGTTACATCATCAATAAATATTAATGAGTCGGTTCCAGAAGCAGCCATGCACGCCCAAGACATGATATTACCTCCACCATGCTTCACAGATGAGCTTGTATGCTTCGGATCATAAGCAGTTCCTTTCTTTCTCCACACGAAGGTCTTTCCATGCCTTTGGTAGAGATTAATCTTGGTCTCATTAGTCCATAAGATTGTGTTCCAGAACTTTTGCAGCTCATCTCTGAACTTCTTTACAAATTTCAACCTGGCCTTCCGATTCTTACTGCTGATGAGTGGTTTGCATTTTGTGGTGTGGCCTCTATATTTCTGCTCTCTGAGTCTTCTTCGAACAGTGGGTTTTGGTGGTCATTTGTGATGTCACTTACTGATGTTTTGGGGGTTATCATAGCTCTCACGATATTTCTGTCATCAAGTACTGTTGTTTTCCTTGGCCGAGCTGTTTGACGTCTGTTGCTCAGTACACCAGTAGTATACTTTTTCAGGACATTCCAAATTGTTGTGCTGGCTATGCCCAATGTTTGTCCATTGGCTCTGGTCGATTTTGCTTCTTTTCTCAGTTGACAATGGCTTGATTTTCTCCCATAAACAGCTCTCTGGTCTTCATGTTGGTTTATCCTCTTTAACAAGAAATGCAGTCTTTATAGGTTTAAACCAAGGATGGAAACTTAGACTAGTCATGCAGAGCTATTTAATGTTTGAAATATCAACCTACAAGGCAACACCTGGGCAACAAGAAACATCTATCAGTCACATGTTCCAATATTTTTGCTCACTTTTTTTCCCTCATACTTATCTTTTGATCTCAAACCCAAATGTCTTCAGTGACCAACATAAACAAAGGAATTTGAATTGCCGTTCCAATACTTTTGGAGGGGACTGTATATTATATGGTAAAGAATAAAAAATATATATATCTTGTGAATTATTTATCCTTATAGCCATGCCTTTTGTATTTGTATGCTGGGGATCAAGCTCATGTGTATGTTAGATGAGAATTGTACTATATAACCAACAACAGCAAGCATCAGCAGGCGATATGAGCTGTCAGCATTAGCAACACAACCTTCAGTTAACAGAGTAACATTTGCCGCTCTCCAGAAACACCCACATACAACCAATGACAGTGGACAATAAGCAATCTCACAGTGCAAACAATGAATATTAGCCCAGGCTACTCGACGAGCCACTTCAACATTCCACTACCTACAGTTAAATAGGCCGGTGGGGGCAAATGACCAGGCCAAAAAGACCTGTAATTAGGCTGACCAGAAGACTCCTGTTGTACTGCTTATACTGCTAGTAAGTTGGTGACCATTTTAGCCTGATCCAACTCAGTGGGGCTAAGAACATCTGCCCTCAAGGTATTCATTGTCAGTCATTGGCATCTCGTGGAATAGGCTGAAGTTGTCCCTAGATGCTGATCTTGGGTCAGTTCAGAATGTTCCCCACTGGTGGTTACAGTTAAGATTGAGGGAAAGCAAACTGGTCCTAGACCCCCAAGGAGTGACACATTCTTCACTCATCCTATAGACCAGTATCAGTCCATAAGGTTATAAACAGTTGTAAAAAGGAAGATCTATGACAGAATACATTTATCCACTAGAATATTATTGTTCCTTTCATGAAATTGTATGACCCTCAGTGGCATAGCATATTGTAGCACAATTAGCCTGCTTGTTCTTTAGGACTTCACTATTGCTACAAAATGAAAGAGAAGTGATATCATCTGAAAGAGCAGACATGTGTGCTCTGAGACTGTCCCTTGTGTTGGTTCTTCTCCCTTCCCACTCCACACAGGAGCATAGCAGTTCAGCTACCACACCTTCACAAGATGATTGATGGAGATTTGTTTGTCCGCACACACACGCGAGCACACGCGAGCACACGCGAGCACACGCGAGCACACGCGAGCACACGCGAGCACACGCGAGCACACGCGAGCACACGCGAGCACACGCGAGCACACGCGAGCACACGCGAGCACACGCGAGCACACGACTGAACAAACATGCTCACAGTTCGCCAATCTCTACTCTTATCAAAATAGGTTTCAGATTATAAGAGACCGCGCTACACTGTGGGATTTAGAGTGAGACAGGTGTTCAGATTCTAGTAACCTGTCCTCACATTCTCAGAGACAAGCAACGGTGAAGAAGGCTAAGAACAGAGTAATGGACTAACACAAAGTTTACAATGTCCCCTGTCATTTCAAAAGATCAAAAAAATACATTTCTTTAGACTCCCTTACAACTGACAGGACAAATGGACTAGAATAATGTCTAATAGAAATAGATTTCCTCAGGACTACCAGGCCATCTCCCTAACTAACCGTATCGAGGCCTGCTCGACTGCATCGGACCCACATGTGATGCACATTTTACCATGACCTCACTGTGCACAGCAGTGTTTTTCTGTTTCATGACTCGTGGCAAACAAAATGGCAGCTGGAAAACAATACTCTTGGCACAAACTTGATAAAGACTCTACCGTAGCAGCCAATCACAAACTGTAGGGAGCACTGACAAAGCAGTCACCAATCTGAGTAAAGTAGAATAGTGCTTCCTTTAAAAAGGTCCTGGCCTTTTTTTTACATCAAAATCCATAATCTATAATCCATCATTTTATCCTAATTTCATCTGGATTAGGCATTGCTACACTGAGGCTATAAATCGCCCAAGCATGGTTTCTAGGTCAGTGTAGAACTCATGTTGGAGTAGCGCAGTAGCGCAGTCTCAGATCAATGATCAGCAACAAGGCGGAATTCCAATCTGGATTTAACACAAATGATCCGTAGTGGCAAAATTCGACTAATACTTCAACAAACTGTCGCTTGTGAAATTACCCCTTTACTGTGCTTTTGTGTGGCACTCCCTCTTTGTAACCATAACCTAGAATTAATAAACAAGTTCTGCATAAGCATGCTGGAGAGGGCTGAAGTCAGCAATCTGCTATTTGGCTCATGTCAAGTTATGTTTTAAGGAAGGAGGCACCACCGTGCGAGGCTGAGGATGTTCTCTATGTTAGCAAGCATGAGCAATCCCAGCTTTCTCCCCGTTTTGTATGATTGCCTACACCATGACCTACAACACCCCCCCAAACACAGCCGTTAGGCATTACCTACAACAACACCTCAAAGACAGCCGTTAGCCATGACCTACAACAACACCTCAAACACAGCCGATAGCCATGATCTAAAACACCACAGTCATGCGTGCATTTAGGTTACAGCCGTGCGCGCACGGACACACGCACAAACACACGCACGCACGTGGCCCTTACCTCTAACACAGGCCCTGCCCCCAGAATGATCTGCTCCACCCCACTGGCAAATCCCTTCTGGCTGAGGGCGGTCAGGTGATGAATCAGGAAGTTGGTGCTTTGGGTCTTCCCTGAACCACTCTCCCCAGAGATGACGATGCACTGGTTCCTCCGCCGCTGGAGCATGGCGTGGTATGCCACGTCCGCCACTGCATAGATGTGTGGCTCCAGCTTGCCCAGGGCGTGGTTGTCGTACATCTTGACGTACTTGGGGTTGTAAATGGGCAGGAAGCGGAATGGGTTGACGACGATGAGGATGGAGCCCACGTACGTGTAGATCCGCTCCTGGCGGAACCTTGCGCGAAGGCTCTCAAGCATGGCGCGCTCGGTCAGCTCAGGAAGCGCGCATAGGTCCGATGGGTGCTCGCTACCCGCAGGCTGAGGCAGGAAACCACGTTCGACTAGGCGCCGGCGCTCCTCCGTCACACGCAGCCACATTTGGAGACTTCCCCCATAGTGAATAGAGCCGTCCAGGTTCTTCTCGCGCAGCAAGAAGCGGTAGTCCTCGCCGCTGCCCAGGCCGCAGCGGTTCTCCAGGGCATTGCGGGGCCAAAGCATCATCCGTTGAACGGGGCAGTCGCTAGGGTTGAGGATCCACTCCTCCCCGCCGAACTCCTTCACTTCAGCCAGCACATAGCACTTGGTCCGGTCCAGGCTCAGGCACTCCAGTAGACGCTCGATGGCTTCGGCGGCCGTGGTACTCTTACGGGCGGCCACGGGGCAGTAGATGGTGCCCTCGGCCAGGGCGCCCGGGTAGACGCGTAAGGTGAACTCCTGGTCCTCCAGGCGCCGGCGCATGCTGCCGCCGGCCGCTGACGTGTTGGCGTAGCCGCAGACGCCATCGTGAAGGCTCATAGCGGAGCAGCAGGTCCCATCAGCGCTGACTACCGCTGACGCTGGGAGTCTGTGTTTTGAGCCGGAGGGCTGATTTAGGACATTCCAGCTGAGAACATCAAATGAAAAAGCAAGCAAGAGAGATAGGTTAGGAGCACATCAGGTACACAGTGAATAATACAGCAAACATGAGATTTCCAGGAAGAATCTTTGTCTTTCATAGTGTTTGTCTACAATAGAACAACCAGTGACAAAACCAAGAAAGCTGTCTTACTGTACCTGAAACAAGTGGTGTGTGTGTGTGTGTGTGTGTGTGTGTGTGTGTGTGTGTGTGTGTGTGTGTGTGTGTGTGTGTGTGCGTGCGTGCGGTACAGCTGCCGGCGTCCATACAGAGGCTTCTCAAATGAGAACACAATGGTTTAATTCACCGCTTCCCTTTTGCTACTGGAAAACATTTAGCATACCCACAACAGACCTCCCTATTCAGCAGCCTGTAAGTTACAGTAACACCAGCACTACGTTAAAGTAACACCAGGACAGTAGTGACTAGTTTGCTGAGGATTTTGGAGAAATGTTTCTGTTTCAGCAATGTGGACTGAGACAAGCAAGCATTTCTTAATCCTTTTATTAATCATCCTCTTGTGAGATCGAAACATATTACTGAGGGAGCCTATTGAAGACGAAGAAAATGTAAAATGTTCCCTAAGATAAACCCTTGAACTAATAAATTAGCATATTAAACCAAGGGCGTTTTCTGTGACAAGATTCTCTTTGTCACATTGTTAATTAGCTGAGTGCACAAGGCACTGGGGCATGATGACTGAGTTCTGATAATTAGTCAGGTACAAATAGTGTCACTTTCATCACATTAAGACTGGAGGCCATTAGCAACTAGCTAGTTAGCTAGCTGCAGCACATATTGCCACAGATGCAGACAAAAAGAAGACACTAAAAACACAGAAAGGGTAATGAAGTAAAAAGGGAACTAACACACCAACAGCAAACGGTTGCATGCTAACAGTATTAGCCCCAAAAAGAGCAATTACCATTTAGCCCAGTGTGTTTCCAGGAACTGCTGAGGCTATTTAAAGATACATGTTCCCCTTCAGCTTATAGAAATTGCTGTGTCAATGTGTGCATGGAAATAGTGGAGAGGGATCTGATGTGCGGTTCTTTGGATGGAGCCTCAAAATCAAAGTGGATGTCACAAGGACTAAACACTCTGAACAGCAAAAAGGCCGAGAGCCAAACGCGACAGTGTTTCAGGATTAGCCCTTCTCTTGGGTCTCTCAAACCTCTGACACACACTAGATAGTAAAACAGGCCCAAAGCCAAAAGCACCAGTTTTGGGATATTTCTGTCCTTTTCATCTCTCCTTCGATTTGACACAGAGCATCTTTGTCCTCGAGCAGTTCTATTAACAAATCCCTTTTTTCTCGACAGTATCTCAGACTTCTGGTCGTACTTCATTTGTCTCTCCTTTGCTTTGCTTCTGCAACTGGCACCGGGCCATATGCTCATTGACGCATCTGTCACTCTGTCTGTCTCAACGGATCACCCTTCCCAGCACCCAGAAAGGCCGACAGAGGACAGACGAAGAGGGAGGGTTGTGGGTTCATTTCCCAAGAGCAGGGGAGGTTGTATGAAAACGTGTGCAATCACTACCGCAGAAGAGCTAGAGGAGAATGGCTGCCAAATGATGTGAGGACAGAGTGAGTACAGAGCCACAGAGAGATGGACATAGAAGACACAAAGCGGACCACTTCAGCGCAGCATCTTAAGTGAACTGTCTATCCACTTGACACGTACTCACTGCCGACCACCAGCATTCCCTTCATTCTGTCATTTGTTCAAAAAGAAAAAACTGCTGGTTAGCCTAGACTTTGTTCTCCTCGAGGTGTTAAGACATCCAACTACTGTCCGGTAATTCGGGGAGGCCTTCGAGAGCCTCCTTCGACACGGCTCAGTAAGTCATCACTGGGACTAACTGACTTGTGACTGCTGTCTTATTTTTTTTAGCTCAGGGGATTACCACACTGGGGGGCAGGAGACAAAATTTGTCAATGTGGATGAATGACAGAGAATAGTGAACATGGAAAAAATTTAAGAGAACAAGAGAAAAAGGGGGAGAAGAGAGAAAATGAAGCCGCTTTTTTCTGAACAACTGGGGTCTATCATTCATATCTCTGTCCTTTTCAAAGCACAAGCTTCTCATTGTTCAGGCCTACGTCACAATTACTCGGACCTTTAAACTGTTGCCAGAAAAAAAACAAGTCTGAAGAGAAACAACATGGCCTCAGAGAGGATGAGAGAGAAATACCCATGGGAAAATCAAAGGCGAACAACAGTCATGTAATCATCCACATAAAATCTCCTTTCATTAACAATATACCACCTTGAAAAGTCACTGGAAGACAAAACACAAGTGAAAAGCAATTATAGCTTCCTGAAACAGCGCATCCCCGTTCCTCAAATGATCTGCTGAACTTGAACCTCATTTTGACAGGGATAAGGGGCAATGTCGAAAAATTTGAGTGCTTGGCCATTAGAATGGGTGAAGAGTGATGTGTTACGGTAACACTTCAGAAACGTTTTCTCTTCCAAAAGAAAAATAAGTGGACAAGAAACTACTAATTGAACTGCACTACTAAACTTGGATCCTGGGTACATTAAAACGAGATGACCCTGACCTCAGCCAACCATCGCAACACAGACACTGAAGAGAGTACTTATGGGACCCCATAAATGATAGTTCACAAGTCACTAACACAGGGATCGGATCTTATTCGATCTCACCCTTCCTTTGTACAGGCGCTTGATTTGTTTGTTTTTTTACTTCAGCATGCTACTGCAGTATGCTACTACGTTTGTGTGGCAATATCTAAATAAGGGGTGCTATACAAATTATAGTAGTCAATATAACTACTGTCTTTAAAAATAAAATAATCAAAGCCCAAGACCAATTTTCAAAACGCTGCCTCATACACATGTTACGGCTCAGGGCCCAACAATAAGCTCTGAGACCAATACGACTGCCTGAGGCACTCGGATCCGGACTAATTGCAGAGACGACGCTATAGGTGTGGCAAAGCGTTTGGCCGGAGCAAAAAGATTGGATAGCCAGGCATAACAGGAACCACAACATGAGTGGAGGGGGAAGACAGCCAGGCGTTGGGAGAACTGGGAAGAGATAAAACGGAGGCTGGTGGGCCTTGATAAACCAGGCAGCGGTCACTAGACCCAACACCAAGATGACCCCTCTGTACAGCAAGCTGAGTTGAGATTGATGGATGGAACAAAGGGTCAAAGGTCAGGGAGCCAAGGGGGGGGTGGGGGTCTGGGTATCTCAGGGCTCGACAGGCCCCAAATGCATATGACTACGGCTAATAATGTCAATCTCACCACCGCCTGGGATTCCACTCAGACAGGTACCTCTTCCAAAACAGTTCCATGTGGTGGAGGTGGGATCCAAGTCTGGAGTGGTGGTGCTGGACAGTTGGTGATCCAACCAAAGCTGAGGGATAGTGAAAGCTGCCTGGCGACAATGACCTTGTCAAGGAGATTGGACAAGAGCCCTCACATCGGTGCAAGTCCCTGCAGTGCTCCAGCATTTTAAAATGACATCACTGCAGATCCAGGTTGGGCCGGAACGGGTGAGAAGAGTGTGTTTGTTTTGTCCCGTTAGGTCACAGCAGGCAACAGTGTTGCGAAGGTAGTTTTGAGCTCTTATGTGGATGGGCTCATTGAAGAGGCTGAGGGCGTGACCGTCATAAATGGAGAAACCTTAAAAAAAAAACATCTAAAAACGGAGGTGATTTCTCTGACAATAGAACAGATCTGTTCAAGATTGGGTCACCATGGTTTTACATGTTCTACATAAGACCTATAGGTAATAGGATGGATCCTGGCATGTGTGGGGGCATGCGATTGAGAAAGAGACAAATCAAGACAAGAATCCCTGACCACACACACACACACACACACACACATACACACACACGTAAGTGTGGCCAAAGAAAAATCCCATCTTTCACAACCACAGAACAAAACCCGGTGTCATCCTTCATGCTTTCCAGCAGACAGACTGAAACCCGGTGTCATCCTTCATGCTTTCCAGCAGACAGACTGAAACCCGGTGTCATCCTTCATGCTTTCCTCCAGACACAGACTGAAACTCGGTGTCATCCTGTGTGCTATCAAGCAGCCCCCAGATCATACCTGGAGTTGTCCTTTAAGCTGTCAAACAACCACTTACTGAAACTCGGGGTCATCCTGCATGCTTTCTGTCTGCCCTTAGTTAAGTCTGCATACAGATCCTTGAGTTTGTGTTCTCATCCATACAACAGCAATAAACACCCAACCTCTGCATTCCACAGCTTTACACGTCAGCCTGTTTGGAAGGAGAACTTGAAAAAAAAAATAACAGGCTTCTCTTGCTTTTAGTGAAATGGAGTAGATAGGTTGACATTTATTTTGATTCCACCACATAAGATAAACTACACAATCGACACACACACACACACACACACACACACACACACACACACACACACACACACACACACACACACACACACACACACACACACACACACACACACACACACACACACACACACACACACACACACACACACACACACACACACACACACACACACAAACACAAACACACACACACACACACAAACACACACACA
>JACXGJ010007239.1:0-17355 GCA_016801105.1 Esox niger | reverse complement strand
AGCAAAGAATGACCTAGCAACTCTGTCAGCAGCACACCTTGTCTTTGACTACACATGCAGAACTAACAGCAAAGTCATGGTAGACTACTACTTCTTATCAAGAAACATTCCTAACCATATGCATAATAACTTTGCATATTCTATACTTCCGACACATACAAACCCCACTAGACAAGATGTTAGTTCCTCTACTGTATCCAAACCAGAAACATATTAAATAGGTCACCAGTTAAACATGAAGTACAAGTGGAATACATTTTTATTGCAAGAAAACTTTTAACTGATGTTAGTTTGAATGTAATACAGTGAATAGCACGTTGTCTAGTCTAACTGTTCTATCGTGTCATCAAATAAAAAGGTGATTCAGTCCACTTAACTCTTACCCTTTGACCTGAAGGGTGACAACAGGCATCAGCCAACCAGAGGAATGTGAACGCCGCCGTTACGACAAACAGCACCGTCAGACAAATCCTCCCAGAATAAAAAAAAAAGAAGCCTTTTTCGGAAAGCGCACAAAGACAGGCAGACCGCAAAGAGACACGATGACTAACTCTAGTGGTCGAGAAGGAGATCCTGAGCGTACTGGAAAACGGCAAATTCTGGGATGATCTCTGGCTTAGGCATTGTTGGTAGATGTGTCGGGAATTTACGGGAAGGCAACCTTGTTAAGTTGCCAAACTGATTTTTTTTACCTCAGAAAAACACTTGCAAGATTTGGGCTTCCAGAAAAGGTCTGATTAGGAATTGAGAAAGAAAATTCAGCAGGATAGCACGCCTCACTACTGTGTTCACGCACATCTGGCAGGAATTCCGTGTGGGGGACAGACAGCAGAGTCATTCAAAACAGGGGTGTGTGTGTTTCTCTTCATGTCCGGCAACATCCAACAACAAACATTCCATAGCCAATCTAGCTTACTTCCGAAATTCCTACAGAGCCCAATGATCCACAGATTGCCCACGCAGTGAAGCTCGAAAGAAACGCTCCATTTAAAAACACGTCTCCCCACTAAGGACCAGTAAGACTTCAGGCAGCAAGACGTCGACGTCTGTAACTCCAGTCCAAGGTAGAATTCCACAGAACCCCAGTCAGGGGCAGCCTCAAGTACGCAAGTCAGAATCTCGAAATGATCCCAAATGATCTCAGGATGAGACGCACTCATCTATAAACCAGACACGCAGCATTTTCTTCACTGGTCCCTCCTCTCTCCCTGTGCCTTGTGTCCAGGGAAGGACAGGGAAGGGAGCGCTTGTGTGTGTGGTTTGGCAGTGGAGCCGGAGGGAAAGGGGGAGGAGAGGGGGAAGGGGAGGAGAGGCAGATCTGTTGTTTACTGAAACCTGATCGCAGACACACAGAACGCGTGGACACACAGAGACAGGCAGAGAGACAGGCAGAGAGACAGGCAGAGAGACAGGCAGAGAGACAGGCAGAGAGACAGGCAGAGAGACAGGCAGAGAGACAGGCAGAGAGACAGGCAGAGAGAGTGACGGGGGGCAGAGAGAGGGGAGAACGAGGGTGACGGGGGAACGGGAGAGAGCAATGTAATGTAAGACTTAAGGTGGTTAAGAGGAGGAGGAAATGGCAAAGATAAATAAATTTCGCAGCCGTGCACATTACGTTTGCGCAGGCATGCAACTCTATACAAAGCACGCACACGGAGCCCTAACCCAGCCGGTCGACAGATCCAGGGAGGGAGTGTGTGACAGAGGCACTGGATCAGCCTTGTGCTGCTCCCACACGGCCCAGGAGAGATGACATCACCCTGGCCTGGCATCAGCCACACAGACCCCCACCCCCATCAGCAGCCGGATCCACCTCCACCCACAGAAACACCAGCACCAACCACCCTAATGGAGCAAAAGACAGAAAGTCCACTATGGGGTATTTTATTGATTTGAGTCGCCCCACTCCATGACGCCAATCGCTAAATGCTTTGTCTCTCAGTTGGTGGGTAGCCATGCCATGCCACAGAATTGCAAAACCAGGTTTTTGGGCGTCGTTCCTCTGTGCGAGTCATGTTTGAATCCTACAGGGGACTGGTAAGAAAAGGTATTTCACTTTGGGTAAGGTAATATTGTAACACTGAATGTGCTTCACTAGTTTGGAATTACATAGATTTTTAGTCATTTTCTAACTACTATCCACAGCCATTAACATATTTTATTAATTGCAGATATTTAATACCTTTTGTACTTTACACATAAAGGGGGAGGAGATTACTTAACCAATTGGAAGGTGGGAATGATCAGGTGGCAGTGATGTTGTATGGGATATAACCAGGGACTGGTATTAACACCAACTCTGCAAGTACAGAATCAAATGTATTTTATAAAGCCCCTATTACATAAGCAATTATCCCTAAGTGCTTTTACAGATATCCAGGATGAAACCCCAAAGAGCAAGAAACAACAAAGTCAGAACACCCAATTTAATGATGAAAATATGCCAGGTAATGTCCCTGTCACTGCCCTGGGTACTGGGATCTGATATTTAGACCAGAGGGTAGAGTTCCTCCTACTGTCCCTCCAGGACCCAAACCGACTATGCCTAGCTTCAGATGCCAGCCAGCCGCGGGTGCAGACTGCCATGCTGCAGCCTGTTAACTGTGATCCATAGCATGGATAAAATGGATCGGGTGAATTGCCAATAAAGGATGTGAAGATAAAATACACATTGGACCACAGCCTTCAATTCACAGCGTTATTGTTTTTAACTGTGTAACAAGACGCCGGTGTTTTCTGTCTGTAGTTAACACACGGACAAGGCAAACTGTTCTACTGGGCTATGTATATACAGTATCTAGCCACTTTACAGTACACTGAAGAGACTCAAACACATTAGAGCATTTGGAGGATGAGACGGTAAATGGAAAATGTATCGCCCTCACAGCAAAATGACAGTCAGACAATGGACTGCAGACAGACTGAACATGTTCTACTTCACCAGACAAGCACACAGGAAAATGGCCTGAGGCACATGATTCCCCCCCTCCCCCGACGCCCCCACTGATCCCAGATGAGCAAACTGCCGGGGTGGAATTAAAGGATCGATAATTGCATGGAGGGGGGGTCACCATTATTGATCGACGTGTACGAGAAAAAGAAAACGTCATACTCAGGGAGGGGAAATGATGTCCTCCGGTCCCTGAGCCTGACAACACGCCCAATCACAGGTCTTAGAACAGTCGGATAGATGGATCTGTAGCCAGAGAACACATTATGGGGCTTACAGGACAGGCCTCAGGCCAGTGAAGTAAATTCACAGTAACCCTGCTTTAGCCCCGTGAGCAAAATAACCATAAAGCAAAGTCACAACCCTGACCAGCAAGTAATCTTTTGGGTTTACCAAAACAAGGTACTGACCTGAACCTCAGATGAGCCACTCGCAACGGACATTAGGATCTTTAACAAAAAAGAAAAAATGCACCTCCTGCATTTCAGCTCAGACGAGGAGCGTTAGGCAATATGAGAGGGGGTTTCGCTAAAGCCGTCAGTGCAGAACATTGGACCAACCTGCGGCCAGGAACGTGAAAGGAAAAGAAGGAAACCATATGCTAAACGATTCAGTGTGGAGCAAAGGCAAGGGTGCAAGGTTTCCTCTTCTTCAATTCCATTTATTATGAAAATGAGAACG
The DNA here is from genome assembly GCA_016801105.1 of Esox niger. Classification (NCBI taxonomy): domain Eukaryota; kingdom Metazoa; phylum Chordata; class Actinopteri; order Esociformes; family Esocidae; genus Esox; species Esox niger. The sequence continues at coordinate 13,724 of JACXGJ010007239.1, read as the reverse complement.
TAAATTGGGAAAGAAAACATAATTACATTCAATTAGGCGGATTGGGTGGTTTCTAATTGAGGCGCGATGGCCGTTTCACAGCGCTACGCAGTCAGGTGAAAGCCCAGCTGGGATTGAGGCAAGGACTCGTTTGCACTCTCCAACGAGGTGAGCCGAGCCAACAGAAACACCAGGGTGTTTTGAGAGGTAGCCTAACCCTGACTTCTCCACCCCAACATGAGAGGACCTCTCCGCCACTTTGGCTCAGTGAGGTGTGTTGAAAAGACTAGCTAAGGTGTTGAAGGGAGCCAGAAATGCCCAAAGCTATGCAGAAATGACTTATTTCAGTACCAGAACACACAACTAAATGGCATATGTTCGAGTGCAGCTTACCTCCACCAAAGGACAAGAGGAGAATACACAGATGAGGCCCAGTCACAATGAGGCAGCATACACAAAACATGTTAAATCACTTTGGACCCTTCACATAGACTATAACAATCCACCCCAGTACATTTCCGTCTTAAGTTGTGTGTTTAGTTTCAATGTAAATCACCCCGGAGTAGCTCTGCAGATGCTCATGCACAACTTGTAAGCTACAGCCTAATTATTGACCAAGCCAAGCCATTTGGAGAGATCAAAGAAGCAAATCTGACCCTAATAACAGCCCTCTGAGATGTACAGGGCGGAAGCAAACATGTCCCAACTGGGAAAGTGTGTGCGTGCATGTGTGTGCACGCGCATGTAGGGAGTATTCAATTACCTAGTAAAACAAAAACATGAAACACAGACACACCTTCAGCTTGGCTGATGTCCTAACGTCACTCACAGGTGAAGAAATTGGCTCAATACCAAATGGACAATCCCCAATCGAGCGAAAAATCAACAACTTAAGCAGTTGTAGATGAAAGGATTTTACTGGTGTAAGTCTCTCCAGGGGGCAAGGCTAGGCTTATACAGCACTCGTCAGATACTCTCAGTTAACACACCAAAAAAGTGACACGCATTTCTCGTCCCAGGGTTTTGGGTTGTGCCCCGGATGACATGGAGGGAAGGAAGAGCAGGCGCTGGGTAAGTCAGGACAGAGATACAGTTGGATAGATAAAAGCCTGCCCGGAAGAGAAACCATAGATAAAGAAGAACAGGAGGCTCCAAGGCCACCGTTTTGTCCACCCGAATCACGACACGAGGCAGAGCAACAATGACTTCAAGTGGGGCCTTTTGGACAAAAGGAACAGGAAAAAAAAAAATCCTCAGTGCTCAGCAAAGACAGAGTAAAGGAAGGTCAAAGGGCATCCAAGCAGGTCCCACATTAAATGCTCTTAACCAGTAAGGCCATCTCATTTAGGCAAAAAAAGGTTATTTGAGGCCCATGAGCATATCAATAAAGACATTATAATACAAAATCTTGAGACCCAACAGTGGTGTTCTATATGAGCTGTGTTATATTCAAGAGGCATACTCCTTCTGAGGAAAGGGCCATTGGTGTAAAGTTTTTAAAAGGGAGGAAGCCTCTGAAAACCAGAATTAAGGGGAATGTGCCCAGCCAGATGTCGACGCTTCAACAGGTTCTGCTGATGGCCTTGTGAATATAGCGCTGCAGGGAGGGAGCTTTCCAGGGCATAGGCCTCCCTGTGCAGCAAAATGCCTTGTGCGCACAGAGTGATGCAAGACATTTCGTTCTTATACACAGAGGACAGGTGCAGGGGAGTCACAGGATGGAAGAGCGAGATGTTTCAATTAGTAAGACACATGGTTTTGTCAGAAGTGGGAAATGAAAGGCACCCCATTAACCTCATGTTTGGACACTTAACTGAAAAATATTAATGTAACATGCAAACAATTCCAGAACTAGTGCTGATTTACAGTTCAATTTTAATAAATGAAACTAGCTTGAGAGACACATGGGCCCAACACCTCACAAGATGCATTGACAGAGGACTGCAGATCAGTCCACTAATGAAGCAGAGGTTTAGGCCTGGTGTTGCCCATTCTGTCAATACAACATGCTGTGTGTTTTAAGGGAATAGCTCCAAAGACCGGGTCAGGGTCTTGTTCTCATACAGCTGTTGTTTTTTTAATTCCATTGAACAGTCATGCATAGCACTGACGTGACACATTCAGCTTGGGATTTCCTGCAGTACTAAAGAGTATGGATGGAAGAACTGAGAGTTGATTGTATCCGGTTCTTAATTCACTGTCCACAGACAGTTTATATAGCCCTATCCGACAGTTGTCACAGAGGTCTAGGGTAGGTCATTGTATAGCAGTAAGATATTCTAAGGTCATGTAGAATTGAAGCATAAGACAGACCTCTCTGGTTTCACAAACCTTGTCTAAACTTAACCATATGACCTTTGGCTGTCCCGCATAGCGTCAGTTTTATGACTCTTTGTTGAAATTGTTTTAATAGTTTTGTTTTGTTTTGTGTGATTATTTACATTTCATAATGCAGAAAAATCGATGTGTGTACAAAAAGAAGACAATTTCCCAGAGTTATCGTTCACAAAAGGAAGAAAGTACACCCTCTCACATCCATACATTCGATACATACATTTTGGGTATTTTTTTATCGCAGATCACCAAACATGGCACAAACAATTAAGATGTGGCATTTGCCTTATTTCTTCAGTTTATTCAAATCATTATCATTAATATCATTATTAATATTCCCTACCACACCGCCTCCCTGAGTAGAAAGCCTGTTCTGAGTCCTCTGACTCCGACTCCAGTTCAGCAGAGGTAGCGTGGAGCGTGCCAGGTAATGATTAGGCCAGGCTGTGGTGTGCTAGGGTTCCTCAACCCGCCATTATGGTTCTGTAAGAGACTGACTGTCTATTGAGGGGGGAAACGCGGGTTCAGGGCCTCATGAAACTCGAAACGCCTTGGAGACAGACTTCTCTCCGTAAAATCAAGACTCAACTACGACGTGTGAAATCGTGTGCGCCTGTGGGGTAAGTAAGAGACGAATTGAGCCGACTGAAACAATCACTGCATTGACAACTCCAAGTCTAGCCGACAATGATCGGCCACGGGTGGCCGAAAACAACTGCTCATCATAGTAGCCTCCGGCTGTAGGCGTGACGTTCCTCACGTCTTCAATCAGTGTTTGAAACACACAATGTTGGACTGTGTGGCCACCTAGGCCTACGGGCCTAATAGCTACAGAACTGTGACACTGGGGCCCTCATAACTAGGGCCATTGTGGTGTTGCCGCACCGCCGGGGTCCCCAGCGACAAATAATGCATTCCCACTGTTCAATGAATGCATTGTTCAGTAGGACTGAGTAACGCTGCAGATTTCAGAACATTTCACTGCACTCTGCCATGTAAATAGACATTCCTCTCTGACTTTCCCTCTAAAGTGGGATAGTCTGGTATTCTTGGTTTCCAAGTCCAAATATGGTGTGGAACATTCATAAGAACATACAGTACCAGTAAAAGGTCCAGACACATTTATCTGACTCTTGAATGGGTAAGGGTGTCCAAACATTTGACTGGAACTCTACGTCGGTATGTGAGTGTCTACAGGGGCATAGAGAATGTAAAGAGAAGCAACAACCAGCAGGTCTCCATAAGCAGGTGTATCAAACCAGATCAATAGAATCCCAGCTGGTCATTATTCTCCAGTGATATTAACCATAATGCTGTCACATAACTCTCAATCAGCGACATGCCCCGAATCCCTCGGATGGACCATTTTGCAGACCAAATGTCCTGAATAACTCGAATTGACAATTCCATAAATCTCCTGAATAACTCAGGATAAATGCCTTGAATAGATCAGACTGATAAGGCCACACGATCACCACATCATGTGTGACTCAGGGTTGGCGAGCACCATAGGAAAACGGAGGAGATAAACTCTTCCCATCCTCGGGCCGAGCCAGTTCTCTCAGCCAAGCTATTGCTATTAGATAAAAAGCACGTAGCACTGTGCGCACCATTGCACACCGTCACTCGAAAATGGCTAGACCGATCAAAGGCCAGGTTGGAAGAGCCCGTTAATTAGTCCCCCTGAAGGCTAGCACCCCAGACAAATAAGCCTGCTTCATGGATTAGACAATAGATCAACCACACATCCCTTTGTTCCCCAGACAAGATGTATGCATTTAAAATGACATCTTGATTTTGAAACATCTGCACAACTGGCCTTTATTTTGTCAGCTCCCGATCACAGAGAAGACACCATCCTAATGGTACCAGTCCATGTTCTGTCATGCTCTTTGGCGGCTTCCAAGTGATAAAGGTCATCACGGCCTGGACTCGCTGCACCATTACAGCAACAAGTGTTCCATGTACACAAAGCTGTATTGACTGTTTCAAGGAGTCACCCGTAACTGGAACCAGTAGGCAATGATACAATAACACTGGGCTGCTTGAAACTCAACGTGAAGACCACATCCGCCGAGATACTGTAGGTCAACAGGAGTCAAGTCAGAAGTGCCCAGATCCAATCAGACAAAAATCCTTGTTATCAGGGGTTACCATGGAAACAGAGAGTCATGTCAACTCGCCCCCACCCTCTCCATCTGATCCCACTCAGATGGAATAACACCATCAGAGAAGGAAGTTAATCCTGAGGGATTATATCAGGACAACGTGTCAGCTGGTAGCTAGCCTAATGGGCAGAGATTCTTGTACAGTACTCTGGGTGAGGTACGAGGCGCCCATTAACACACATCCTATGAATCCCTATACAATTAGCAGTTACACCTAAAGCTGCTAATAAAATGTGAACAAAAGAGATGGACAGAGAGAACATTTATAATTTCGTTGGAATCCAAGTACCCCAACCCCCACCTCCAGACATAAAAGAAGGCATAAATGCAAAGCCTTAAGTTTGGGACAAATGAAAAACACAGTCACAGCCTTGTTATTTCTAAGTGTGGTTGTAGCGGCATCATATTATTGGCATGCCTGACATCAGTAAAGAGAGGGAGTTGTTCAGATAAAAAGAAACGGATGCAGATAAGCGGAGGGAAAATCCAAGAGGGAAAACCTGCTTCAGTTTGCTTTTAAAACAGACATTGGAAGAGTTCACCATGCAACAAGATAACCAAAAACACAAGGCCAAACATGTGCTACATTGCAGGTTCATTCCAAGAATACACAGTGGTTAAACGGAGTAGAAGTTGAAGTACTGACTTAAGTATCTATGATCACCATCTAGACACAGGATAAATAATCTTTTGAAATCTTATTTGCACAACCGAGGTGAGCAAAGCTTTTAGAGACAAAACAAAATGGATTTTTAATTTTTGCAAAATCAGCACCTTGAACTTGTTGTTTTCCTCAAACCATTCCAGAACCATTTTTGCTTGGTGGCAGGGTGCATAATCCTGCTGAAAGAGGCCAATGCCATCAGGGTATACCGTTGCCATGAAAGGGCGCACATGGTCTGCAACTATGCTCAGGTAGGTGATACTTGACAAAGTAACATCGACATGAACCGCAGGACCCACTGTGCATTCTGACACCTTTCTATCAGTGCCAGCATTAGCTTTTTCATCTGTTGGCTCAGACCACATGGGCCAGCCTTCATTCCCCACATGCATAAATGAGCCTTGGTCACCCATGACCCTGGCGCCAGTTCACCGCTTTTCTTTCCTCGGACCACTGTTGACCAGGAACACGCCACAAGAGTTGCAGTTTTGGAGATACTCTGACCCAGTTGTCTAGCAATCACAATTTGGTCCTTGTCAAAGGCACTCAGATCCTTACTTCCTTACTTTCCTGCTTCTAACACATCAACTTTGAGGACAGAATGTTCACTTCCTGCCTAATATATTCCACCCACTGATAGGTACAATGATAACGAGCTTATTAGTATTATTCAATTCACCTGTCAGTGATCAAAATGTTATGGGTGAAAATGTATTAGTCTTTTAATCAAGGCTGTAGCCATGGAGTCAAAATTGGGGGGACGAAATCTGCCAGGGGGTCTACCCCCGAAAAAGGACTCTTAACCATCAATATTTGCGCAATCCGATAGCACCATATTTATGTTGTTCCTAAGACATCATAATTAATGTTGCTCCAGGACCATTATTGCAAACTGACCTGTAGTTAGTTAGTTACCCCAGAACAAAGATATTCCCCTGCTCTCCACCCTTTGACCTAACCCTAACCGTAGTAGCACCTGCGCCCAAGCCTAACCGTAGTAGCACCTGCGCCCAAGCCTAACCGCAGTAGCACCTGCGCCCAAGCCTAACCGCAGCAGCACCTGCGCCCAAGCCTAACCGCAGCAGCACCTGCGCCCAAGCCTAACCGCAGCAGCACCTGCGCCCAAGCCTAACCGCAGCAGCACCTGCGCCCAAGCCTAACCTCAGCAGCACCTGAGCCCAAGCCTAACCTCAGCTGTGCCAACATAAATAATGATTTTGTAGGAACAACACCAACATGGTGATATCAGATGAGTCATCAATATTTACTCCTTTTCTCGCTCACCACCTACACATGCTGTCACATTCTCTCCCTGGCCTGTTGGCATCCTCATGCTCTCCATCTCCCTGTCTCTCTTTATTCTGAATGCACCAGAGTGAACATGAAATATTTTATCAGTAAACAAGTGGTGTTTCTTGCCATGAAGTTCTGGAATGGATTACTAACCATTTCTGGTTCATCAATGTCTACAAAAATGACACATGCAGCGCAACATAAATGACTGACACTTTCCTCAGACTTTACATGGACTTTCTGACAAATATAAGGTAATAAAGACATTAATGTTAAATACACCCATGAGCACCATTGTTGGTCACTGGGTGAATGTGTGGCTAATTAACCTTCCAGGTAAGTTAGCTATGATGGCCAACGTTAGTGATGGTTGACTGATTAGCACTCCCAAATCGGGCCATTTTCACATATGTTTTCACATACAATTACTGAAATGTTTTGCACAATATTATTTATTTCCACAATTAGGCTACAGTTCCAGAGCAAAATGTTGTGATAGTCATTAAAACTATCAAAATCGACAGTGATATAGCCTACATAACACATATTACATTTTAGTTTTAAACTGTAATAAGTGTTAAATAATGAAATAGAGAGACAGAACAGTGATTTACATTTATTGATTTTACCTAGGCTACTCACAGCACGCGAGCGACGGCTTCTGCTGGAGTACAACACCAGTTGGACCAACCACACTCAGAACGGCCATACAGAACAATACCAATTGTAGTAATAATGGCAATTTGTTGAGTTTAGTTATGATTATGACTACATTTGTTAATAATTAATTTGAACGCTGGTGCGTGGATGTCCCCCCATGTATATTATAATTAAAGCCTTGCTTTTAATAGACATTTTTATTAAACATTTTACCAAAGCCTGAACAGATTTTGGGAATGTAACTACACTGCTCCAAAAAATACAGGGAACAATGAAATCACTAGGGATGCACAGATAAGAAAATGATTGGCTGAGACCGATAACTGATCATATATTATAATTGGCATCGGCCAATACCAATGTTTTTACATTTCTGTAACCTTCTACCCTGTCATAAATAACATTCAAAGGTTGCTTCTAATTTCACCAAATTTTTAGTTATTTTTCCATGTATTTGAATGAGACCCCGGTACACTCCACTGCAATCTTCTCATTTACTCAAATTCAAACAGCTGCAAATCTGGTTGATGCTATTGTAGCCTCCTAGCAAACATCAGCTAACCACTAGCTAACATACAAAATTGACATGTAAATCAATGCAGAGAAAATGAAAGCTGGTGACGGTTAGAAATGTTTTTATTGTAGTGAGTGGTAGAACTCACTACATCACAGTGTTACTTTTTTTTAATGTATTGACTAAGGGAGATAACCCTCACCATATATGCTGTACAACTAAGCAGCCTGGCACTATATTACCTGTCATTGACGTGACTGGATAAACGTAAGCCTATTATAAAAATGTGGTAAACATGATGACTTTTCAGACACCACAATCGGTTGCAAGTTATCGTCCATTTCAAAGTAGTCGGCCGATACGACTATAATTTTTTTTTGCCTAAAATCGTCCATTACAGATTGCTGGCCGGTTGCATCCCTAGAAATCACACATCATGTGTCCATGATCAAAATATATTAAAGACTAAAAACTTTACAGTACATTGGGTAATTTGCTGACAACAAAACGACTTAACAATGATTATTGGAAACCAAAATCACCATCCGATTTTGGGCTGGATTTAAACTCACACCGAAAATCGAATTAAACAATCGAAATCACAAGCTTCCAACTTGCGTGGATTTCACCATGGCTTCATATGTGACTTAGCATTGTGTATGCACTCACGACAAAATCTGGGCATGCTCCTGATGAGATTGCAGATGGTGTCCTGGGGGATCTTCTCCCAGACATGGATCAGGGCATCAGTGAGCACCTGGACAGTCTGTGGTGCTAATTGGTGGCATCGGATGCATCCATAAACAATGTCCCAGAGTTTCTCAAATGGATTCAGGTCTGGGGAATGTTAGGACCAGTCAATGGCATCAAAGCCTTCATCATCCAGGAACTGCCTAAACACTCTGGCCACGAGGCAGGCATTTTCCTGCACCAGTTGGAACCTAGGGCACACTACTCCAGCGTAAGGCCGCACAATGAGTCTGAAGATTTCATCTCGGTACCTAACAACATTCAGGGTACCGTTGGCTAGCACGTGGAGGACTGTGTGACCATCCAAGGATAAGCCTCCCCAAACCACTGGCTCACTGACCTACTGCCAAACCGGTCATGCTGGACCATGTGGCAGGAAGCATAACATTCAAGACCGTCTCACCAGACTATTTCACGTCTGTCATGTGCTCAGTGTGAACCTGCACTCATCTGCCAAGAGAACGGGGCACCAATGGCGGACCTGCCAATTCAGGTGTTCTCTGGCGAATGCCAATCGAGCTGCATAGTGATGGGCTGTGAGCACAGGTTGGCCCCCAAGCCACCCTCACAATTTGGTCAGAAACATGCACATCAGTAGCCCGCTGGAGGTCATTTTGTAGGGCTCTGGCAGAGATCCTCCTGTTCCTCCTTGCACAAAGGAGCAGATACTGGTCCTGCTGCTCGGTTGATGCCCTTCTGCAGCCCTGCCCAACTCTCCTCGTGTAATGGCCAGTCTCCTGTCATCTCCTCCATGCTCTTGAGACTTTACTGGGAGAAACAGCAAACCTTTGTGCAACGACACGTATGGACGTGCCATCCTAGAGCTGAATTTCTTGTGCAACTTGAATAAGCTGCAGGTACCGCCTCATTCTACCAGTAGTGACAAGGACATTAGAAACACACAAAACTAGAGAAGAATCAGGCAAGAAAGGAATGGGAGAGCAATTGTCTGTGGCCACCATTTGCAAAACCATTCCCTATTTGGGGGGGGTTGTCTTGCTGTTGCCTCTCCAGTGCACCTGCTGTCACTTTCCTTTGCATCAAAACAGGTGACATTGATTCACTATCACTAATGCTTCCTAACTGGACAGATTGATATTCTTGAAGTTAAATGGACTTGGTGTTATACTGTGAAGATTTCATGTTCCTTAATGTTTTTTGAGTAGTGCAGTAATGCAATTTTGCTTTTATACTGAAATAATCATCAGATGTAATAGACAAGATTCAACATCCAGAATGTCTACAGAACTGGTTTCGACATCCAGGACATTAGTAGAATAGAGATTCTGTCATGTTCAGAACTAACATTATCTATGTGGCAACATTTCGCCTCGGGGGCCTCTGGCCCAATACCCACCAGTTATTCGGCCGCGGATGAAATGGCAAGGTGACAGATATTGAGACAGAGGTGAGGTGTTTGTGTGAGTGTGGATTAGACACACTCCATTTAACAATGAGAATACAGCTATTAAGCCAAGCAGCTCTTTGTCAATAGGGTTTGGCCTGGGGGCACACGCTTGTTTCAATGGACTGGGGCTTTAAAGGTTGGGCACTTGACAAACACGCAGACATGTACACGCGCACAGCCATGCAAATGCATCGACATTGGGTCCGCTTCTCAAACCCCAACTGTGCGTTTAAATATATACAATGTTGGCATGAATGCTTGTAATATGCAAAATGATTTTTTAAAATGCTGAATGAACAATAAACACTTAATGCAAATGTATATAATAGATACATAACATTTATTTTGTCTCAAATAAATAATTTAAAAAAAAAAAAAATCGAAAATACGCAAAAAACAAAGGGCTTGGATCTGACCAATTAATTACCAATTGGTTTTGGTGCTGAAAGGCTGAAAAGAAGGGTCCCATATCAGCCTGCTCTGCTTCAGGTTGATATATTATAATCCTTTTATTTTCCTTGTTTTGCATTTACTTTGAATGATTAATTAATGTTATCTACATAAACACATATTTTTCTGAATTAATGTAATCATGAACAAAAAAAATATATTTTGCGCCCATAACTTTTTTTTAAACCTGGTTTTCTGGCCCCTGTACTGTGCAAAGCAAGATCTCAAAGTAAATGTGGCAACCAATTGCTTCAATTGTTTTTTGTTCTGTGAACATATTAAAGTGTAGGATTGAATTCAGAAACAGCGCAGAAAAACATAAGCTTTGCAAAATTCGCTGATTGAATGAAGTGCTAAAGAGCCTACTAACAGGCTGCCCATAACTGCTCAGTTCATACCTTCCGCTATATACAAAATAAATTCACAGAAAACAATCAACAGTGTACATTTATAGAATCAGGTTCAACAATTTAGATGGCTAACAAATCGTTAACGTGACTCACCATTGCCATGATAAAAGTACAGCTGATCGTCCGTCCATAAGTGAACTGACACAAGCACGACTAAATACAGGCATGAGGCGTCTTGAGCTGATCAATGACAAGACAACTTAAATCCTGTGTTCATTAATAATAAAAAAAATACATAAAAAAAAAACTTTGAGAGACAGAAATATCACTTTGCTCACAAAAATTGTCAAATACAGAAATAAACATTTTGAAAAGGGAATGTTAAATAGGTAAGTGAAACAACCTAATTTACAGAACCTGTTGAAAACTTAATATATGCAATGGTGCACAACCATCATTTTGAAATAATTCTAACTTTCTGATGAATTAATCCCACCATTTGCAAAAAACTGTTTACAATGTGGTGCAGACAGACCATTGCTTTTAATCCAATCTTGCAAATTCTGCTGAATATGACTCTGCTTTCACTACACTCCAGACACGAGGATCCTGGAAAATATTACCTGTTACAATGAACGTCTTTTAGCTAAATATGTAAGTTTAAAAACATTTTACATCTGGGTATTGGTTTGCAAAATAGCATTGTTGTTTATGGTTAGAACATTTTAATTTGTGCAGTGATTATACTTTGTAAGTATTTGCCATTTTACAACGCAAATTATCAATTGTTTTGAATACCTCAAATCAGCCCTAAACAGTCAGGCTGATCAATCGTTCAACCTACAGTATGTTCATCAATAAATCACGTCAAAATGTCAATCTACTACACATGGAAATTAATGGTTTGTCATGGGGCCATGACTACACCCAAACAGGCACATATTGCCAAAGCGCACTATTTTGGACAAGAAAAAGTGTTCCAAAGTCTTCCATTTCACTGTTTAGGGCAACATTTGGGACATACCCATGTTGGTCAGGCAGAGAACTACAATGTCTTGTTTCTTGAACCAATTTCAATTACAGGAGTTTCCAACTGTTTGGATTGCAAAAAAAAGGCAGAACACCACCCTACACAAAATAAATCACTGTTTATACCAAATTCCACCATATTGAATTCCAAATGCACTACTTCTGACCAGGATACATAGGTCCCTGTACAAAAGTAGTACTCTGTGTAGGTACTATGGTGAAAATTGGGACACAGCTAAAAACGGAAGCACATTCAAGTGGAGATGTCCAAACACCGGGGCTCGTGTTTGCTGTTTTGGTCTGAGAGAGATCTCCTCCCATTTCCTGAGCTCAACCGCTCTCAAAGACCGGACACGTCAGGCACACACGCACACAGCGGGACCTTGGCCAAAACAGACCCTACATTAGAACTGACTGTCAATTTGGACACCAGAGAAATAAATACTGACTGGTAAACTAGTTCTCAGTGTCTGAGGAGATTTCTGGGCTGCTGTGTTAAAGTGGACCCCAAAGGTTTTTAGCTAAATCAGACAAATCTATACAAGAAATGGCCATGCACACAACCCTTAGACACAAGACATTGGCCAAAGAGAAAAGCTGTAGAGTTACTCCAGATATCTTCATTACCCCCCACCCCATCTGAAGGGTTGTCCCTTCATTTGAGAGAGGCTCACTCCCCAAAACAAAGGAAACCAAAATCCCAGCAGGGTTATTGAAACCCCCATGACACTAAGACCCAAGGATCAAAAGGTGCCTGAGGACAACAAAACTACCAGGAAGTAAGCAAATCTGGGTAATGAAATAATCCTAATGAATTATGCAACAACAAATCTGAAGAATAATATGTTAAGAGAAATAAAAAAGCATAATTACGCAGATTTACAATCATCAGTCAACTTAGCCAATCAGCAGTTCTTTGATGTGGTCTGTTGAAGTTCTTGGAATGACATGAATCATGATATATGCTGTTAGGAAAAAACCTAAGGCCATATTAATCGCATAGTCCCCTCCTCAACTTCATTATGAAGAACAGAAACAGAAGTTAACTCTCCAGACAGATACATAAACCCTTGTCTCATACACACCTATATTTAACACGCACAGGCACAGGCACAGGAAAAGACGCACAGACGCACAGACGCACAGACGCACAGACATGCTGTGCTCATAAGTTTGCATACCCCGGCAGAAATTGTGACATTTTGGCATTGATTTTGAAAATATGACTGATCATTCAAAAAACAAATATTTAAGGACAGTGATCCTATGAAGCCATTTATTATCATAGTTGTTTGGCTCTTTATTAAATCATAATGATAAATGAAATCCCCCAAATGGCCCTGGTCAAAAGTTTACATACCCTTGAATATTTGGCCTTGTTACAGACACACAAAGTGACACACACACACACACTGGTGAAAATGGCAAATAAAGTTGAATTTCCCACACTTGTGGCTTTTTAAATTGCAATTAGTGTCTGTGTATAAATAGTCAATGAGTTTATTGGCTCTCATCTGGATGCACAGAGCAGGGTCGATACTGAGCCATGGAGAATAGAAAAGAACTGTCAAAAGACATGAGTAACAAGGCAATGGAACATTAAAAAGATGGAAAAGGATATAAAAGGATGACAAAAGCATTGCAAATGCCAGTCAGTACTGTTCAAGCACTTATTAAGAAGTGGAAAATTCTGGGATCACTTGACACTAAGCCAAGGTCAGGCAGGCCAAGAAAGACTTCAGCCAAAACTGCCAGAAGAAGTGTTCGGGATACGAAAAAAAAAAAAACACTAGGAGAAAACTTCAGGAGAAACATAGGCTGCTCTGGAAAAAGTGTTGATGTTTCAAGGAGCACAATACGACGATATTTGAACAAATTGTGCAGCATGGTCGAGTTGCCAGAAAGAACCCTTTACTGTGTCAATGCCACAAAAAAGCCTGATTACAAAATGTTTGACAACACCTTGACACGCCTCACAGCTTCTGGCACACTGGAATTTGAAATGACCAGACCAATATAGATGTTTATGGTCACAACCATAAATGCTATGTTTGGAGAGGGGTCAACAAGGCCTAGAATGAGAAGCATGGTGGTGGCTCACTGATGTTTTGGGGGGGGGGGGGGG
>JACXGJ010007238.1:0-31209 GCA_016801105.1 Esox niger | reverse complement strand
TTGCAGCTGCTGCTTCAGATGCAAAATTCCATATAAAGAATGAACCTGGACGATTATGGAGTATTTGGTGAAGGATCTCTTCTCCTTCTGGTTTTAATGTTTTTGCTTTTTAAGTAAATAGAAAAAGAAAAGGGGAAGCAGAGAGAGCGAGAGAGAGAGAGGTAAGGATGGAGAGAATGAGGGGAAGAACAAGAGAAAATAATTAAATAAGAGAAAGCGAGGGGAGGGGGGAGATGGAGAGCACAGTTTTGGGAGTAACTGCTTTCATGTTCTATGTATTTTTTTCAAGACATTTATTGACAGGTGGAAACATAGGGAGACATAACACTGGGTAGAGCTGGTTATTGAACCTCAGTTGCTGGCGGGGGAACTCCATATGGGCATTGAAATTGGAGTGCTACTACTGGACCAAGACTCTGCACAGAGTGGGGCTTTTTATCCACAATTCTAATGGACACATCATGATCAAACTTGTACACTTTTACTAGAACTTCACCATCTGAAATTACAATATCTCAGTGTCAACAACAAAACCTTTTTTATTTTTCCATTTTCCAAAACAATGTTCTTGATTTAATTGTTTGAGTCATTTACTTTCTAGCAGATCTGGCCCTTTAATTGTACATCTAGCAAGAGTGAGACAAATGTGCTGGACTTGGATTGTGTCGCTTTCAGCTGCTGCTATTTTATACATATGACTTACTTTACACACATAATTTGTATACTTAGTCATGATCAACCTTTGCCTGGTAAGTCTACTTTTCAATTTTGAGAAGGTTTGGGTAAAATTTCTGTCGATCGGCTAACCCACAATATTAGGCTGTCATTAACAACTGGCTGCATACAAAGTGATCAACGGACACACTACACACACAAGATGGCAGTAAATGAATTGCCAGATATTGTATTATGTTGACTAATAGTTGCTGGGAGCTTACATTGTCAATTGTTTATATGAAAGTTTGCAGTAGCATACATGAAAACTGCAGGTACCCTCAGCATTTTTTGTCAGCTGACGTTTAAATGCACATTTCCAATAGCTCAAAAATGAGATAGCCTACTCCACTTCAAAACAAGCTTGTCTACTCCACTGGAAAACGGGCTAACCTACTCCATTGGAAAACGGGCTAGCCTACTCCATTGGAAAACGAGCTATCCTACTCTATTGGAAAATGAGCTAGCCTACTCCCTTGGAAAAGGTTACTCCAACCATTAGGTTTTTTTCTGTTTTAAAGAGTCGCTGACAACTTATAATCATAAATATTCAAATATAGTGCTGGCTGAGAAAGTCACAAAAAACACATTCCCAGGCAGAATATATAAGTTGCTCATTTGTAGCTCAAACTGTTGCAAAATTACAGACATTTTTGTAATCTCAGTATTTGCAGGATGTTTTACTCATATAAAACACAGCAAACAGAGCATTCTTTGCAATATACCACATTAACACCTTATATAGGCAGATGCCAAAATGGCTGGGACACAGGCAACACAAGACTAAAAAAGATGTATAATGGTAAAAAATCTAAATCTGGTGGAATCACACAACCAATTAGGTCAATTGGCAACATGTCAGTAAAGTGGGTATTAAAAGACCGTTGCAGAGATGATGGATCTGGCAGAAGTGAGGTTGGAGAGGGGTTCACCACTCTGTGAAAGTGCAGGCAAATAGTGCAACAAATTAAGAATTATTTTTCTCAACATGAAATTGCAAAGAGTGATATCATATAACCTACGGTTCATGATAGCATTTAAAGATAATCTGGAGAAATCTCTGTACACAAAGGACAAGGCCAAAAACCAATATTGGATGTGTTAGCTTCCTGTTCTGGTGATGTCCAAGAACAAAAGTTATGCAACCAAAAGTCAGGGGAGAGCCATTTTTATTCAGCATGAGACTTACGATGTTAACAGGTCATAGTTCCCACTCTCTCTCTCTCCAAAGAATACAAGAAGTTCCACAGTACTTATAATACAAGGGAGGCGGCCAAGGGTCAAACCCAGCCAAATACCCTCCAATAAAAAAGGCCTAAATGACCCTTGTATGGGACGTTCCAGCATATGGTCAATGGTCCTATCCCTCAAGCCTGTGACAGTCACATGGGCAACTCCTAGCAGGAGGTATGGACAGGACATTTGTCCTATCTATACACCTGTGCTCAAGAGTTAGTTAATACATCTGTGTTGTGTTAAGTTTCTCAAGCCTACTTTCTCTCAGATCGCTGTCATCTTCGGGCCCTCAGATGGCACTGCATTTAAAACAGACAAATTTCTGCAATGGAAATCACTGCATGGGCTCAGGAACGCTTCCAAAAACAATTGTCGTGAACGTCACTGCATCCACAAATGCAAGTAAAAACTCCAAAGGATAGATACAAATCTATACAAATGTTTATACATTATAATTAGCTATTTAGTTAATGATCTTCCAAATGGATTTCTTCAGACTGGAAACAAAATGGGTAATTTCCAAGAGAAAAAAAAAAATATATATATATACACATTTCCGATTTTTTTTTTGGTAGAATCTTGGTTAAAATTATCTAGTTGTGCTCAATGCTCATTGGCTAGGCCCTCAGTCTTTGATTAGAAGGCACGAGCCAACATCATTGACATTGACTTCAATTAGAGCAGCATTTTGAAATGACAGCAGAATCAACTAATTACAAATTGTCTTGTAGTAGGTGGGACAATTTTATGATGCCTTAAGGCCCTCTAGAAGGCCTAAGTATACATCACAAATCCAGAGCCAATAGCGAGCCTTGGTTTTTCACGCTTGAGCCAGTTTGAGCCTTACTAGCTGGCTAGCTTTTTGCAGTGAGTTTACGTAAGAATGGCGAGAGCCCATCTGTCAGACCTGGCTTTGATCTCAATTGAAAAACAATATATCTTTTGGATTATAAATCAAAAGACATGCTACATGAACCTGCCATTATTTATTTCATAAAGTTGGACAGGACATTGGACTTTGTTGTCTAATGATAATCATAATGGTGAGTGAACTTTTTATTTCCATCAACAGCTTGCTTTTTGTTGCTGTCTCTTTCATATCATTTGAATACAATGTGTAAACTAATATTCCAACTTTAGATCACTAGTTTGGTGGTAAAAACAAAGATAATGACTCTACAATAGGAAGTACAATATTGAGTACATGACAGTTCTTGTGGTGCATTTATGTATTGTTTCATGCTGGACATCAAATACAGCGTAACTTTTTACTCTTTGACAGTATATACTGTCCTTGGTCTAGAATCAGTGCGAGTGGTTGTGTGATTGAATTTATTCTCTTTGAATGACTGTTTTGAATGACTGCTTTGAATTACTGTTTTGTCCTTTGTTTCTGTGAAACGACACAACCGTATTTTCTTCTAACGTGTTTCCTGCTATCGATACTTGCAACCGTTGTTTAAGTTTGCTGTTTCTGTGAGCCACAACCAAGGCGTGGCTTAGGACCGTTTGACTCTGTCATCAAAGAATTGCTTCTCATACATAGGTTGGCAAAGACAAGGTCTGAAGTCATGTTCTGTGTACACAGGCATCTGAGTTCTCTATCTATATGTATGACGTCAGAACTTTTTCCACTACTGAGGGCCTAGCTCCATTAGTCACGGTTCACCACTGCCATATGAACAACATCCAGAACTGCTACTGTCTCTGGGTCCAAGGTCATTTAAGATGGACTGAGGCAAAGTGCAAAACTGTTCTGGGGTCTGATTAATTAAAATGTGAAATAGACTCTTCTGGACTAAAGAGGAGAGGGAACATACGACTTCAAATCAACGCACAGCTCAAAAGCCAGAATCTGTGTTGGTATGGGGCTGCATTAATACCCATGGCATGGGGGACTTGGACATCTGTGAAGGCACCATTAATGCTGAAGATTATGTACAGGTTTTGCAGCAACATATGCTGTTATCTAGACAAGATCTTTGACAGGGAAGGCCTTGCTTATTTCAGCATGACAATGCCAAACAATAGTCTGCACGTATTACAACAGGATGTCTCTGTAGTAAAAGAGTCTGGGTGCTAAGCTGGCACCCAGAAGTTAAAAAGAGTACAAAATGGAGACTGAGGAACCATGTGTTCCTATAGAGGGGTTGGATGATAGGGTAGGGTTTACCTTGGAGCTGAGAGGGTAGTGTAGTTGTTCTGTAGACACACAATTACAGAGAGGACAGAGGAAGATACTGATCAGCTACTCTGGAAGAATGTTTTTCTCTCCCAGTCTCTTTCCCAACCCTCTCCTGCTCTCTTTCACTCCTTCTCCTCCGCCCTCTCTCTTCCCTCATGTGACAGTAGGAACTCATGCTTATGGTCTCAGAGGAGAGAAAACTTCACCGTAATAAGAAAATGTTACTTATTGGATGGGCTATATTTTAATGAAACAACCAAAGCAACTATAAAGCATATTCACAGCCAGATGGTTCTAGGGCAGAACATGAAGGAGGTAGACCCCAGTATGTGGGACGTCTCCAACAGGGGACACAGCAAGTAGGACAGCAACAACCCTGGAAAAAAAACTCAAAATGATAGATAATTCATCTGACTTCGTTATCTACTGTTTCAAAGATCGCATCTGTAAATCTCTTGAACATAACATTTTATACTATTTTACTATTTTACATATCCTATTTTATGATATCAACACCGCATGTACAATCTTGAATACATTTTCACATTACACATCCAATCCACTGCCAATGTACAGCCAATATCTAGGTCTATCTTGTTTATTTTATTCTATTCTTTTATAGTTTATTCTATTTCTTCATTGCAATGTGGCTGGAACTCTGAGATATAATTATGTCCAGGAATAGGTATGGGTAAAAAAAATGCTGAAGCACTGAAAGTTCCCAGAAGCACATTGGGTTTCATCATTGTAAAATTACAGAAGTTTGGAACCACCAAGACTCTTCCTAGAGCTGGCTCTCCAGCCAAAGTAAGAAACCTTGGTCAGGGAGCTCACCCAGAACCCAATCAGGGCTTCATAGTTTCTCCAAAAAAATGGCAGAACCTGCCAAAAGGATAACCATCTCAGCACTCCATCAATTACCCTTTATCAAGCACTCTTGAAATATATTAAGATATGCCTTTAAGAAAACCTGATCCATAGCACACAGGACTTCAGACTTCAGCACTACAATCACCTGAAGCACACAGTCAAGACAGGACTGGCTTCAGGCCAGGTTTGCGAATGGTATTCATTTAAAAAGAAATTGCTTCATCATTATCGAGTGTTGTAGATGAATGGCATCAAAATGTATTAAGTCTATACAAAATAAAGTCTATAACACAACAAATTGTGAAGAAAGTGAAGGAGTCTGGATACTTTTGTTTCCAGAGTGTTGTGAAGTTTCTGAAACTATCCCTCCATAAATCTTATCATTTCAAGGGCATTACAAGGTCCCAAATGCTTTCCAGTCGGATTAGGTTTCTCATCATGGAGGTTGCTGTTACATCCATCTATCCATTTCAGACCCACATCCGTCTATCTGCCTGCCAAACAGGCCAACTATTCATAAAGATGGGAAAAGAGACATGGGAATGAGAGGCGGGAAAGAGACAGATAATGAAGGAATGCAAAACAGAGAGATAAAATGACTCTGTCTCTGATGACACTCAGTGGATGTCATAATATCAGTGAGAACATGAAGAGGATAATGTTTGTAGATTGATTTGGTTTTCTCGTCTCGTCTTCTGTTGTCTCGCAGTCTCGTCCCCTACTGTGTGATGAATAACCCAGCAGGGAATTTAGCTGGTAAACTGACAAACAGATAGGCAACCTTCACAACCCTGCCTGGTCTGGCCTGTGTATGTGGACAAGTTAATTTTGTGTTTATTTACATGGGGAATCTGATTATCAAATTTATCCCATTTCCAAGAAGCGATCAGGGAAAATGGGAATGGAAAACTCTCTCTGACAAAGCTATTTTATACACATAGCACATGTCATTTATTTTCTCACTGACACCTATCCTAAAAAAATATGATATTTTTTTCAGTAAACAAAGCTCAGGACGAAAATAACATAAGCAGACATGAGTGCTAAATGCTTCTATGCAAATATCAAGTGAGTAAAATACAATCCAGCACCGATCACAGTCTCAGTGTTATAGCATTCTGCCTGTCACACTTAACCTGTCATGAGGAGGTCAAACTGGACTCATTGGCCAGAAACTTTCATCAACATCAGCCAACAAGCTAGCAACTTTAGGCAATAACCAATCAGCAAGCCAACAACGATACCCAGCAACAGCAGCCTGTCAGCCAACCATCCACAAACATTTGCTACAGTCAGCCAACC
This sequence comes from Esox niger, assembly GCA_016801105.1. Taxonomy (NCBI): domain Eukaryota; kingdom Metazoa; phylum Chordata; class Actinopteri; order Esociformes; family Esocidae; genus Esox; species Esox niger. Next base: position 24,902 of record JACXGJ010007238.1, on the reverse strand, counting down.
ACCAGCCAGTCAGCCACATTAGCCAGTCTGCCAACCCCCTCAGCCAGTCAGTCAGCCAGCCAGTCAGCCAGCCAATCCCATGGTGAAAACTGCAGAGATCAAGAGAGGACAGCTGGTGCAGACAAGATGAGACATCTGTCCAGTCACAATGATGACAGAGCAAAGATTATCTGAAGAGTGATGAGGGACACTGAAACATGAGCCATGCTGTCTTACTCTTCTACACCACCTCCTGAGTAGCAATGATTTCTGTCTTCCTGCCTGCTTGCCTGTCCGTCTGTCTGTCTTTCAGTCTGTTTGTTCCTTATCTGTGATGGACCAGAGTGTACTCCTGATTGACACAGTCCTGGCTCTGTTATCCTCCTGAATCCATGTATAGAGTGGCAGGGCAAGCATGGCATCAGTCAGGAGCAAACGCTTACTGAGAGAATAAAAACGTAGCTAGATATGGTGGACAGTCAAGTGACAATGTGTTGGGCCTCACAGAGATCTACAGACATTTCCCCCTGTCTCTGTCTCTATCTCTCTTTTCCCTCTTTACCCTCCCTTTTCACCCTGTGCAAACCGCCAAACCTGCATTCAGCCGGTGCTCTCAAAGGGCACATTATCACTGTAGCAGGAGTCAAGGGGAGTTTCAAGGTCTTCCTAATTCCTCGTACAGATGACACACGGTCAAGAAACAGAAGGTCAAAGACAAGGGAGAGGGAAAGGGAGATGAGGAGAAAGTTAGGAAGAAAAGGTTGAACAGCTCTGGTAATCACTACCATATCTTCTACATCTCTTTATTATGTTCCCAGGCAGGGACACAAGCATTTTAACATCCTCATTTATCGGATCTTTAATTATCCGAACCGCACAACTCAAGCTTTCCTGATTCATCTAGCATCATTTTAGTTTGTTAGCTAGGTGCCACGCTCTCTCTCTCTCCATCTTCCTTGGGGCCGTGGTTTTATTTTCGCCAATTGAGCAGAAGCCAGCCAGTGGAGCAGATCTTAGAGCATAATTATGCCGCTGTTGATTAGAAAATTAGAGGATGGCTGTGGTGAGCTGAGCGGGCTGCATTGTGCTGCATAGAGGGATAATAAAAGACAAAAAAGTGACTATTCCCGACTGGACTGGTGTTATGTTGTACCCTCCCTCCAACCATAAATCCATCAATCCAGTGTATTCGTCTTATGACAGGCAGATGAGAAACACATGTCTGTGGTAGTACATTTGTCTTCAGTAAGGATGTTATCAGCAAAATCTCTGCTAGTCGACAGGGACAAATGCAAAAAATAATAAGCAAGAGCTGATTGGCAGAATGTTTGCTGCCTCAGTCCGTCTGCTTTGCACCTCCTGCATGCATCAGAAGATGTGTGCATGCGTGTGTATGCATGCGTGTGTATGCATTCGTGTGCGCATGAGTGTCGGTGTGTGGTGTGAGGAAGCAGACGGGAAAAATAGAGTATCGTGGCGCAGAGCACAGGGGGGATATCTGCTTGTCATCTCCATCATCCCAGCATAGCACAGAGAAAGGAGGGAGGGAAGCCGTTATTCCACACACACACATCTGGGCGCTTGAAAAGATGCACGGATGCTCGCCGCGGTGGTGTGTTCACACACATACCCACACCCACACACACACCCACACACACCCACTGCAGGGTTCAGTGCTGCAGGGTTCAGTGCTGCAGGGTTCAGTGCCGCAGCAGGGTTCAGGGCTGCAGGGTTCAACGCTGCAGCAGGGTTCAGGGCTGCAGGGTTCAGGGCTGCAGCAGGGTTCAGGGCTGCAGGGTTCAACGCTGGAGCAGGGTTCAGGGCTGCAGGGTTCAGGGCTGCAGGGTTCAGGGCTGCAGCAGGGTTCAGGGCTGCAGGGTTCAGGGCTGCAGGGTTCAGCGCTTCAGCAGGGTTCAGGGCTGCAGGGTTCAGGGCTGCAGCAGGGTTCAGGGCTGCAGCAGGGTTCAGGGCTGCAGCAGGGTTCAGGGCTGCGGCAGGGTTCAGGGCTGCGGCAGGGTTCAGGGCTGCAGCAGGGTTCAGGGCTGCAGCAGGGTTCAGGGCTGCAGGGTTCAGCGCTGCAGGTTAGGGGGGAACATTCACTACTTGACATCTCTGCCTCACTTGCCATTCTTCACCAACAGTCTGTCTACTTCAATAGAAAATAGCACGACACATGTTGCCCTTCTTCTCTTCAACAGCAGGGGGAGTAATGAGACTGAGTAACGTCCTCCACCCCTTGGACCTTGGTGGGACATGATGTAAAGGTGAATGGGTTCTGATGCGGTACAGGCGGGTTCACTCCCACTGCTTTGATGTGTCCAAGAACCACAACCCACTGCAACATTGTCATTTTCCACCGGACCTAGTGAAATGACTGAGACAGACGACAGGAGAGGAAGGGGAGAGAGGAGTGGCAGGGAAGGAAAGAAAGAGTGAAGCCCAGCAGAACAAAGAAAGGAGAGGCGAGAACAGGGCAGGAGAGCAGCCAGGAAAGGAGGGGACAGTGTGCAAATCGGAGTGGTTATGGCAGTCGTCTTTCCATGGCAGTCACTCTTGTGTGATGAGGGCAGACACCTCTATTCCAACAACTGCCATCAGGCCGCCCACCTGCTGAATATTACATGGGGCTGTCCGCGCCCGGCAGCCAGAGCGCACACACAACCACATAAAACGCACAGCCTATATGTTAGCATGAACAGGGCTTCCCTTGCCTTCCTTCATCCACGGGAGTCATTGCCGGGCGGGGCTTGATCCCTCCATCGACAGCTCTGTTCACCCTTCTCTCTCCAACCCTCCCTGGTATCGATCTCCTCTCTACTCCCCATTGCTTAGCTTTACTCTAAGTGAGTTGTGAAGCTCTTTGCGTCTCACCCCTTTGTTGATCCAAGCAGGCCGTCCAGAACAAGCTGGCAGGGATAGTGTTACGAACAATTTGTGTGTTTGTGTGTGGGTGTATCTGAGACAGACAGAGACGCGTGTGTGTGTTGTACAGAAAGTGTGTATGTGACGATAAGAGTAGGAAAGGTCTTTAGGGATTGGCAGAGGCAGGCCGAGGCCACACATTCACGTTGAATGTCATTACAAGCAAATTCTTAACTTTTAATGGATTTTTGCAGCGACGAGCAAAGAGGAGAGTTAGAAGAGCGAGATGTGTCTGGTGTTTTAAAAATGACTGTTCCAGAGGATTAACACTATCAGGACTCAGAAAGCAATTTCTGTATGAAAACATGTCTTCTTTCTTGTAAGACCAAAACACATGCCTTAAAGAGAGATGGCCGTCTCTCGCTACCTAAGATAAATGACCTCATTATCTTCCCCCGCCATGGAGGCAAAAGGCTGGCAAGGATTAAAACCAACTGTAAAAATCTAAAACAAGACAAAGAAAGAAGAGTGAAATAAAAAAAAAGTGTCACCGGTCCACAAGGCCATTTCGGTAATAACATGGCATGAATCTAGATCTCAGTTCTAAACAGACAACACAGGGGACGCCAAAGAGAAAAGTACTTTTAACTTAGCACAACACAGAAGTGTCTCTCCAGAGACTCCGCGTTATAATTGTGTCACAGGCAACAACACTATTTGCATTTGCCCTCTATCCCTTCTATCACTCATAAGCAGGCATGCAAGCTTAGAAGTTAGTTGGACCCAATTCAAACTTGGGAGAAGTGCATAACTTGAAACATCATAGAAATAATCCCTCCCTCCACCTAACCCTCTCTCTGGATTCCTTCCCACCTCCCTTCCTTCCTCATCCAGTAGGTTAAATGACTTTGTCACAGCTGTAGTTGTGTTGAGGGGCGGTGTGGTGGCCTGCTCCAAGTATCATCATTCAGCCATCCGTCATGAAGGCATGGGGTGGTAATAGCATAGCATAACACTGCGCTAACACCACTCAGACATAACAGCCCAGAATACTACCCCCAGCTTCTAACAGACTGACGAAAAATGAACGGTTGAAAAGGATGGAGAAGAAGAAAGTAAAACAAACCCCCAAAAACTGAAAGCATTTAACCTTTCTAGCTGTTTCGCTGTGGTCATGGCTTGAATTCAGAGAGGAAAGTACATAGAGAGCATTTACACAGTTATTTTTATAACTGACAGGCTATAATCAATGTTTATGTGTGAATTGTAGATACAATTGTTTTTTGCCATTGTTACATAAACTGCACAAAACGTAACCCAAAACTTTGCTTGATGCGTCGGTGAAACTACACGATGACTTTTCAGGTTGGGTTTCAGCATTAAAGCAGAAACAGTTGAATGGTTCATTTTGGCATTCATTCTGAGTGGTAAAAGGGTTAACGTTTGTGGAAGTAAAAAAAAAGTGATTCACCGCAGTCTGGAGATTTATAGCGGTAAATGGAAGCTGGCAGAATCTTATTGGGGTAAGAGGGGATATTGTAGAAAGAAGCCAGAAAGATGAGTTCGGTACACTCAGTACAGACTATCATCCAGGAGGAGACATTGATGTAACACCTGTGCAACATTGTGTTCCAACAGCAGCACTGTAAGGATAATGTACAGATGTTTTACAGGTGTGCACACCTCTCTTTTGAAGTGCAATTTGTTGAGCATAACGATACATTTGATAAAGGAATGATGCATTTAATTTCAAATGATGTAGCATGATTTGGTTGGATTAGAGTGGGGGAAAATCACAGTAATTCTGATCAATTCTGCATAATCCATTACACCCAAGTACATTCCAGTAAATGTGTCACAAATTAAGTTTTCTTTTCTGTCAGGACTTGAGACGGTCTGAGATAAATCTGTGACCTCGGTGAGGTCAGTGGCCCTGCGTTTGCGAGTTTATATTTTCATGAACAGAAATGAGTATGGACCATTAATCAAAATCATTATTTGTGGCTTTGTTTGGGTGATGTTGAGGGAGAGGCTTATGTCCTGGCACCAAACTTACCTCCCACCCGTAAGCTGACAAATCGCTGTTGTTATCTAGCCTACGCCGGCCTACATTTTAGATAAAGATGATTGTGGAGTTGGTGTCATGCAGAGCCCCTCGGTTGTGGGCGAACAGGGCATGAAGCAACTTCAGCCCGTCAGAATGTCCAGAATTCAGATGCACAGGGTGGTGTCCAGACAGAGCACTTCGACCTTGGTGATGAGCTTAGGGGGAAACGTAGCATTGAATGTCGAAACAAAAGCGAAACAATAAACAGCATGCTCACATAGCTGTTCCTCTTCGCTAGGTGCGGCCATTTGAATAGCAATGGAAATAGCATCCTCCGTGGATCCGTCGTGGCGGCAGGCAAATTGCAGTGGGTCCAGTGAGCCTGGCAGGCTGCCTGTGGTTTGCACAGCACTCCGAGGACATGACCGTGGATGCCATCTGGGCCGGCAGCTTTGTGAGTATTCACTTCACTGAGAGTGTCCTTCACATCAGCAGAGAGTGAAACACCTGAGCATCCGGGCTGGGATGAGAACACAGCTTAGGTTCCTCCGCAAACAATGCAGTCTGCATTTTAGTGTCAGAAACTCGCAGGAGTGCGGACGGGGATTTGAGATGTTTTCAACCGCGGGTAGGCCTGGAGGAGGAGTTGTTGTCGAGGACGCTCACCACTTCCCAAACTCTTACACGAATCAGCCCGTTGGATCTCGTCGGAAGACAGAGAAGCTGTCTGGTTGTGTGGCGATGTCTGGCGTGCTTTCCCCCACCTTGTTTCAGGGAAAACCAAAGCACAGATATCCATGTATCCCTTCTGCGACTGGAGCATCACTCTTAGTTCACAAAGCTTATTCACCAGCTCTCGCACGTTTGGCAGCTTGGAAGTAGAGGCAGCGTAGATCAGCTTTTCAGTCTAGCTGAGAGTCACTCCTTCCTGCCTCCCCTCTGGCATCATCGATCGCTTTGTTTGGCGATCCCTCCAGTTACAGGTGAGCTTGCAGGTAGAGTATCTAACTGGATAGGGGTCAAAGGATCGGATATAATAATCTAGATCCGGCTGGCATAGAGATAAATGTGTAGTTGCTGTGTAGTTCAAAAGTGTTTGGCGGTTGTAAGAAATGGTTGGATGAACATCTTGAGCTATTTATCGAAAGCAAAGGCGCATGGGAAACAACAAACGACCCCCCCCGCCAAAGCCATCATACACACCACTGCACAGCTTTGGCACCTGAGCCGCACCACAGAGCGCTATCATGTTAAGGGGTACTTTCTCTCTGCTTTCTCTCCTCCACTTTCAGCTGGAAAATCCATGGCACCCACTGATTATGATCTCAAATTTCTGAGGTAGCATTATGTCATAAAAGTCTCTTTAATACTTACATTTGATATTGCGAATTAGGCCTTAACTGTGCGTCTGATATCAGTCTTCCACCATAGGCCAACAGTGCAGCTCTGCAGGTCATCGCCCTCCCTGACAGCTTTACAGTGTTCCATGTAAACATGACAGATTGCATTGACTGTATAAAGTAAACCACCATAACTATTGCTTGTTGTCAACCTGGCAATGGGAAAGTTAAATATGCACTCCGATACAGCTTACACAAGTATTCAGGTAAAACACACACACTTACTGAGGGCTTACACTCAGAAAATAAAAAAATTCAACAAAAAAGCGTTTGATTTGACAAAGCGAAACTATTTTACTTGCATTTCAGTGGTGAAGGTGTTGAGCTGATTTACCAATATTATATCAGTGTTAGGCTCTCATGCTCTATGCGCAAAATTATCTCACCACTATAGGAGAGGAGACATCCATTCATTAAAACGATTTGAGGTATTTTTTGAGGGGGGAAATGAAATCATATGAGTAAAAGAAGTTCATGAACCAGCGGTTTGAAAACGATTTAATCCATTTTTAGCCGTGCTTGAATTCAATTTGTTTGGCTCCTGCAAACGATACACTCATAACCTCAGGTTTTCATCCAGGGCTAAATGCATATCAGTGAATTGTTAAATGCCTAATGTTTGACTAACCAACCACTGACTGGCGGTTCAATTTATGTTCTATAGTGGGAACCGCTACATAGGTAGAGTACCTGTACAAATGGAAAGGGTTCCTATGTCTTTCTCTCTCTGTTTAAGTGCAGATGTGTGTCTCTATAGAAGTTTGTATCCTGGCTTACTTTTGTCTCGGTCTGGCAAGGTTGTTTCAACGTAGCCTTATACACTCACACAAATGCCCCCGCAACCCCCCCCCACCACCACCACAACAACCGACAAACACTCAGACAAAGCCACGTTGGGTCGGTGACGAGACCTTAAGGAGCCAGGATATGCCTTTCTCCTGGAGTACACATGGGTGCATCTAACCCTCTAATTACTTCCCTTTCAGAGGTTCATCACCACAAGGCTTCTGCTTTCAGGGCCACGACTCACAGAGAAGAGAACTGCAGCTCTATTCAACTCAGCTCCTTTCAGTCTTCTCAAGGCCTGATTGGGGATGATTCACATTACGCCCGGTGATGTCGGGGGCGACGCTGGTGGGCGGTGTGTGTGTGAGGTTCTGTGTCGGGAGGGTGTCACTGTGTTTGTGTATGTGTGGGCGTGTGCTTCTGTGTGTGTCTGTGCGTAATCCTACATGGCTCCATATTCAGTTAAAGTAAATGAGTTAATTATCAGCATTGATGATGATGTTGCATCAGCTGTAATGTTGCTTACAGACAGCTGGCAGGTGATTAAGGAGGTAATAACGTTTTACGAGCCAAACTAACACACGGTAAATCAGAGACTGATACGTTAACTCACCTTATATCTTAATCATGATTAACTCTTAAATTTTCCCTTTCATCAATGCCATCATTAATACACCCATAAATCCATGGTTTAAAATACAAAAATGTAACTGTGTGCGGCTCAGGGTGCTGTACCAGCCTGGCCATCCGGTCACCTCATCCACAGCTAAGATCTACCAGATGGCCATATAAAAGTGAAGAGCTTGGACTCACTAAGAGTTCCTAAAAACATAGAAAAATACACATAAGAGAAGAGAGCGAGAGTAGAGAGAGATGAAAGGATCAGAGAGGTATAGAGCTGGGAGAGGGAGAGAGTGAATGGAGATATACGTACAATCATTGAATGAAGAGAGAGTGGGAGAGAATTTTATTTATCAAACCTCATTATTGGGCCAGGACCGTGAACACTTCACTATTCTGCCCTCAGACGTCACGCTCAAATATCCCATGTAAAAGGAAACATGGCAAATGGGATTGGAAAAACACTACACATGATCCCCTGCCTCATTGACGGAACACAACGCCTCCTGAAGGCCCCATGCACTGACGAATAGCCTAAGGTTTCCCAACAGTTTGTAATAGGCCTACTTAACACTAAGCCTTGCTGCCAGCATCCCCTCAAGCATGCCCAACACGTCCACCGACCTGTCCCATATTCACCTTTTTTTTTAACTTGTCTTCCAGATAGCTAGCTTGGCTGATCCTGATGTAACGTAAAGTGCACTATCACATTCCTGATCCTAAAGCTCTACTTTGGTAAAAAAAATTAATACATGTAATAGCCCGAAAGAAAAACCTCCCTCGAGGCACTAGACCAGTCGATTAAGAACGCAGACAGCTCTACCGATATTGGACGTCGTACAAAAAGATTAGCTAGCATCTCCAACGCAAAAACGACACCAATCCCAACACTGGGATCTACTGTAGGAGCACCAGATGCCAAGTGGTGGCTATTGCTCCATGTATTATCAGCTGTCTGCTTATCAGTTGGCAGCTAGTACACAGCTTGTGTCCCCCCTCCCTCTGTGCTGTTCAACCTCCACTGGCTCTCCATATGCTTACGCTTTTACTTTAAAGTCCCGGTTCACATGTAACAGGCAACTCTGGACCCAATTATCTGTCTGACCTCATCTTACCCCCCCCGCCCAACGTGCACCCTTCCTTCCCCCCCGCGTCCATCACCCTTCAGCAGCCCCACAGGCGAATGAAAGCGATGGTGACAGGGCTTTCAGATGTGTGGCTGCTCAGCTGTGGAACGCACTTCCAGTCAATGTCAGGGCTGCCGAGTCTCTGGCCTTGTTCAAGGCACAGAAAAGCTTTCAAGGACCTTTGTTAATGTGGCGCTCCTGTCTAGTGAATCTCAGTCAGTGACACAACAGAATATAACTGGCTGTTGTCTACATATAATATTCCGTATTGTGTAGTGCATTTCATTGTTTTGGTCGTATTTGTTTTGACTGCCCGTGCGGGCACGGCAAAAAGAAAGTTCTTACTAATTTATTAATATTATTAATAAGCGTCCCTGCCCACCACATTGTGTACATCGCGTTCCTTCCTACAGCCTTGACTATGGAACATAAGGATGACTACCGACTGGGTCTTCAGGGCCTGTAATATTAGGTCAGAGGGCGTAAAAACAAAAGGGATAAACTTTAACGACTTGGAAAGTCCAAGTCCATGTTGAAACAGAATAGATAAATCCAACTATGCCTTGAGTGCCAACAATGCTATAGGAATTACACACACACACACACACACACACACACAGGCACATGTGGACGCACACACACACACACACACACACACAGGCACATGTGGACGCACACACACACACACACACACACACAGGCACATGTGGACGCACGTGCACTAAATGATTCATGTGGGGGACGCAATGGAGGGATACTTTGAGGTGGCGCCAATGAACTGTCTCTGTATGGTACATGGTGTTTGTTTATTGTCCTTCTGAGTCAATGTCAATTATTTACCGTATAGTAGCTGCTTTTACACACGCTTGTCTCTCCCTCATCTCCATCTGTATCCAGCGCAGGAGGCACTTTCTCCTCCCTTTCCCATTGCATACAGAACAAAGTTCAAGCAGTAGCCTTATTCTAAATATAAGACAAATGCAATAAAACCCGCCAAGCATCCTGAGGGAGTCGACGCACGAATCCCTGTACTTTTTCGGATCTTGAATAGCAACGCCTCAGTGTACAGTGAATCGGTTGTGTCGTTACAGCGTGCCCGACCCCTTGACCTTCGAGCCAATATTGGGGGTGAGGGCAATGGGCGGGTGTTGAGCCAGAGGCCTCACCTCAGTCCCACCTACGAGTAAAAAGAGGCCTTTCGATCAAAAAGGTTCATGTATTTATATGTGTGTGTGTTTTCCACTCTGTCATATTACCAGCAGGATTGTTGCCCTTGAACACTAGGGAACGCAACGAGAGGGGGCCCCAAATCAAAATTTGCACAGGGCCCCCAAAATGTTGTGGCCGGCCGTGGCTAACAATGCCGTGTGTCAGCTCCCTGCCAGGCAATCACAGACTAAATGTCACCAGTTACTTGTACCAGCCAATGGAACGACAAAACAGAACCATCTACATCTATTTATCACTTCCTCTCTCTCTGTGTGTTTCTCTGTGCAACTCTACCGCTACTTCCCTCCTTCCATCGCTCAATCTCTCCCGCCTCCTCTCTCCGTCTCAAATCCCCCGTTCCCTTCACCATCCATCGCGCCATCCCTCCCTCTCGGCTTACCTACGTCCCACCATCCATCCATCTATCTGTCATCCAATCTCATCCATCCATCCATCTATCTATCTACTCCGGGTTCTGCTACCTATCTATCATCGTTTTAAAATCATATGGCGCCAGATCACATAGAACAGGCGAGACAGGCGTAATTCAAACAGATGTGCAGTTAAAACCGATCTAGTTTAAATTTGTCGGTCTGACCAAAGTAGTTCTGTAGCTAACACATTGACTTGACAACGTGCAGAGAGTGAGTGAGAGAGAGAAAGAGAGATAGAGAGAGAGAGAGAGAAGAGACAATATGAAGAGATAGTATGATGAGGTAATTACACCTAACAGTAGGGGGTTCTGGTAAAGCATGACTCCTGTCAAATTGGTTTCATTACACCCCACAGAGAGAGCCAGAGACTGACTGGACAACAGACTCACAGCATCAAACATGACTGAGGTTCTGTCAGCAGAGGCACATGGACCAAAACAAAATGCTGCTGAAGGAAAACAAAATGCTGCTGAAGGAAACCAAAGGCATGAACATTGGCTACATGTCATCTTCCTTCACTATTACAATATGGGACTACTTTATGCCTTTGTCTCATCACTTTTACTTTTCAATGTCATTATCTGTTGGTCTGCAAGACTCTTACCTTTTCTTAGGTCTGTCTTTGGAGCTGAACTCCAATCGGTTCAGTTAAATCAAACAGTCTGGTGTGAGTGGGGATTAATTAGCTCATTAAGTGAATGTTGTTAAAAGGAATCAACCCGTTAAATACCAACAGTGTAGGTTTACCTAATTAAAAGTCCACTTCGGTCACATGATGACCCCATTTAAATTGCCAAGCTCATCCAGAAACAGATGTTCTCAGCTTAAAACAAGAAGGGCCTCCAGTGCCTGGTCCAACAAAACTAGGGTCACTTTACCTAAGTGGCTCCCGGAATACCCAGACCTCAACAGAATAGCGCATGTTTGGGATGAGATTATGGTAAAAAAAAAGATCCAAATCCAAGAGATATACTTCTGACACCATCCAGAATCCATATCTGGAAAACATGAAGCTACTTTTGGGGCAGTGGGGTCAAACGCAATACTAGATGAGTGTACCTAAAGAACTAGCCATGGAGGGTATATAAACAATGATCTGCGCTCTTAAGTGTTTGATCCCACGTTACATTAGCATTTTTCCATCTGGTGACCCGGCTGCAGTGGCTGCATCACCCGACAGACAGGTGAACACTGAAACCCAGCGCAGTGAAGTGTCTGCAGCGTCAGATCTCCTCAAACAGGCAGTAAACCATCCTCAGCCAGGTGGATCAACTGGGTACATTCTGATCTGGCTCGCGCTGCTTCTGTCTGTCTCACTAGGATGGATTATTGTACATGACACATACACTATTCATTCTAAAATAAATTTCATACCAGCCAAAAAAAGATAAGAGCAGTTTCTAAGTGGAATACACACCTACACCCCCCTCTAACTGTGTCATCTGCACAATGCCAGTCACGCGACCGACCGACGCAGAAAAAACATGTTTTCACGCTCGGCTAGATTATTGAGCGTGCACTTACACCCGGCTAACATAAAAGCTTTGAAAGAAGAGTGTGTTTGTGCGTGCTTGCGAGTGAGAGAGAGAACAGTGAGGGGGAGGCAGAGGGCTTGCTCATATTGCAGCAATCTATCATGCCGGCTGGGACAGTTGTGTAGAACAATCTGTAGGCTTCCATTACCGCTAGGCTGGACCACATAATGTACAGTGGATAGCAGAAGTGTTCACCCCCCTCGGAATTTCTCACAATTTGTTGAGTTATAAATTCTGACTGAAATGCATTTTATTTTGATACTTAGCAACAAACTCAATATTATAATTGTTTTTTTGTCAAACAAAACACTATTGCTTACTAACAGGGATTTTAAGAACCTTTACAGAAACTAGAACGCCACGACTCAATTGCGGAGGAGACTTAGGACTCGGTAGACCCACAGAGAAAAATACATTACTTTCACCATTTCCCTTTGCCCCTCAAAGGATCCTTCATGTACAGCAGTATGTACCAGGGTGGGTGCAGACGCGCAAAGCCTATGAAACCTCTGGATGAATATGCCCATAAGCAGGGCCTAGGGGGAAATGGTGTTGTTTAGCCAAAAAGCAATGAAAAAACGGATTGCATTTTCTAACCCCCCTAGCTCAGTTCAATGTAAAACGCTCATACAACATACTGTATATAGCCGTTGTTGGTCAAGGAAGACCAGGGCAGAGGATGAAAAAAAACACTGTCCTTATGGAGGAAGACACATGGATTGGTTTATAGCCTTATGTTTAAACACAGGGTTATGTCACAACGGTACCCTTTGGTTAAAAGGAGAGGATGTGCGGTATGATGGCTAGCTGGGCTGACAAGCTGTTGTTAGGAGATCGCTAACTGCCTTGTGGAAACAAGCTAGCGGTGCCACAGCAGTGCGTTTCTCATCTAAAGAAATCCTGGTTTGTTTATGGTAAAGGGAAGGAACATGATTGCCACCCATTACGACCCAGTAAATCAGTTGTGAACTTGCTTCTGAAGACAGTTTAACTAGAACCAAAAACAGCAGTAGAGATATAACGTTTTGAGAAAAAGTGTGAAGAGGTTTTGAATCACTGCATACGACCTTTTATAGCGTTTTGACTTCCAGCCAATTGTGAGTGCTGTAATGTAATAAGAGCTTCTTACGCATTCCCTAGGGATGTATCCCATAGTAACACAGAAACTAACACTAGAAAGAAAACATTTTTTTTTTCTGAAACACATGAGACAGCTTGCAGTGCTCCCTCTGTTCTAGTCCATGCATCCTGTGTCATATCGTTTCAATCCCTCAGAAGCCATCGCTCAGCTGAGCTTAGGTTATTTTTCATCGCACCAGATTACATATTAATGTAACAGCATCCAACCAAGTAAAACATTAACTAGTTAACAAGTAGGCAACATGGCTAAGATGTGTTGACCTAACCACCAAGAATTTTAGCATTTTCCCCTGAGTTTTTATTCAATCAGGAAGTCACAATGGGTAAAGTGCACACTCTTTTACTTGATTAATTCAGTTAGCATTTCAGGCACCATAGCAGCTTGAGGAGTTGTTAGATCGCAGTGACACGTAGATATCCCTTCTGACAATACCCCTCCACTCTCGTGGCAATCCTGGACAATTTGTACCACTCAAGGGGCTTCCCAGCCATATGTCAGTTCAAACCTAGAATGTGGTGGTCAGATTGGTGCACACAGCGCCACCTGGGCGGCAACACAAGAGTGTGTAGATTTCTTTTCTTTTTTTTCATTTCAAGCCATGTTTGGGGTCCTGTGAGTTAGATGAATACTTAGACATCACAGATAAGAATGGGAGAAAGAACAATCTGTTGTTCGTACTTCAGAAAGGGGACATTATCTGGTGATAAAACATGGTGGGGAGACTTTTTATCTTGTCTCTAAATGTGACATCAAGGTCAAACAGGCATTTTAGATCTGAGATGCAGAGGATAGTAATATTATCATTCCCTCTCACACACACACACACACACACACACACACACACACACACACACACACACACACACACACACACACACACACACACACACACACACACACACACACACACACACACACACTAAAGCCGAGTTTATATAAAGCCACTCTCTGCCGCGCACTGAATAGTAAGCAACATGCAGCTGAACAGGTGACTGTGGTGCACACACATGCACGCATGCAGACATGCACACGTTTTTCATACTGACAACCACTCACACTAACGTGCACGCATGTCTGAAAGTGTTTGCGGTTCAGCCAATGGAAGTAAAAATCTCTAAAGTCACATATCACTATGCTGTTTGTGATCCCAAGCCATGTCATTTTGGCCGTCACAGTCACGCCCAAGCCTGAGAACAGTTCCGTCTAAAATGATCACAGCACCTCCGTAACACTTTCTTCACCATCACGTTGCTGTCGGAATAACCTGCTGTATTTATCCACCTGCATGTTATTTTCCTGTTCCTAGACTAACATTTAGAATTATTGAGGTGGGTTTGAGTCAAGCATAGCATTAGGAATTTTTTTGCCACTGTTGATATACAATTTCCAGACTGTAGTAACCATAAGTATATTGTCTATCATTTATAAAGCCCAAAACGCAAAAACAAACATAAATGCAGCTAGTTCATTGTCAGTCCCCCCCAAGTCTTTGACCTGACTGAGTTAGCAGGACATCTCAGTCAAGCACCCGTGACATTAATAAGCACTGCCATACATCTTGTTGCTTAAATATATCATATCAAATATTTTTTTACAGAATCATAGTTATATTACAGTGCTTGATTCTTGCATTGTCACCATTTGACTTCAAATAAGAGGCTAATTTGCCTTGGGTATTCTTGCAATTGCATTGTCTCGAGCAGTGATACAGTATAAGGAATCTATTTGAACCATCCGATCACAATTAAATCGCAGTATTAAAACATTTCTTTTTGTGATATCCAAAAACACATCTGTGCGTGTATATGTGTGTGTGTCCACGTGCTTGTCTGTGTGCTGTGTGCCACTGCTTTGGGTTAGAGCGCATACATGAAAGGCACTGAGCTGCCGCAAAAGAAAAAAAAAACACCATTAACATTGTCACTGAGGAGCGACTTTGGAGAGGGATAGAAGATCAAAGTGGAGCGGCACTAGCCGCCGGCGCTCTCCGTCTCTCTACGCCCAGACACAGCAGTGAAGGACAAACTCACTCAATTCCTCACTCTTCTCATCGCTCCCCTGTTCTCCATCCCTCCGTCCCAAACCTGGGCACTGTTGTGTTTTTCATCCGCTTTCCTTCATTCCCAAGTCCACCCCTCACACACGGTCTTTTCTTATCTTGTTGTTCAACCTATGAAAGGATTTCACTAAGGGGTTGTAAAGAGTTGCCTACCTGCACTTCTTGCAAGTTTGAAAAATGTGAATGTTGAGAGATAGAGAGGACCTGAGCACCCCAATTCTCTTCCTGTATTTCACCTTTTTTTGCCCTCCTTGTTCAGGTCCTCTCCAGTGTGGTCTATGAATAAAAAATACAGCTACGCTCATACTGCTCACCTTGACCATCAGCAGACCTCCAGCTGGTGGTGTGAGGAGGACAGAAAGACAAAGAAAGAAAGAAATAAGTCTCACAGAGAGGTGACTGACTGTTCAACAGCCGTGGATTGGCACACACAGACACGACTATGACAGTAGCGGATCAATGGAGTCATCCTTGACAACACACCAGAGCTAAAAGGTGGAAGCAAATACAACATGTTGCAATGGAGTCTTACAGTCAGACATAACTAGCAGTACATGACTCCCCTTAGTATTCACACAACGTTCCTCCACTTCCTCCTCGCCGTCCATGGGAAAAAATACAATAAACACATATATGTGAAAGAACTATTTAAAGAAAATAAAAAGGAATTAACAAGTACAGAGGGAGTGCGACTGTGGAAAGATAATTGTTTACTTAAGTTAACTTTTTCTCTCTCTTTCTATCTCGGTCTTCATGTCTTTATTTCTGTCTCTTTTCTCTCTATTTTTGCCACTTTTTCACCGTTCAATCAGTCATTCAGTGCAATAATTCCACGCAGGAGGATTAGAAAATCCTGGCATGGGGAATCTCTTCCTCTGCCCTCACCCCTTCGGAAGAGAGCCTCACCTAAGGGGGAAGGAGTAATGAAAGCTATGAACCAAAACATAAAGGCAGGCCAAGAGGACTTACAATCCCTCCTCAACTGGCTGTGGAGAATTTCTGTAACTCCTGAGAACTTACTAAATGTATTTATCTGAGTGTTCTTTCAATCTCTCTGATACAAAGCTAAAATTACATCGGATGGGTTATAACATAACCATATCACCGTTAATGTCTTTGGTACTACTGTATCTAAAAAAGCATAGGTAAATAACCAATACTACCCTCCAACAGATGCTAAACAGAGTACTTCCATAACCTATTTGTCAAATTTTCATCCAGACTACTTGTAGATAAAATCACATATTTCTGCTCACCAAGTTAAAAATTGCACCTTTTAGAATTTCCAGTGAAAATTGGCAGTAGAGAGTGTCGGATCACTCTGTGGTATGGTTTGTGAAAGCCTGCTACATGTGAGGCCTTGGCAGCACCCAAACACTAGATTGATGAGAAAATGGCGCTGAATGTAATGCCTCTCCAAGTGGGCCAGACATGGAGCCACTAACCCTGCCTGTGTGCGTGGTGTCAGCACGGGAAGAAAAATATGGCCACAAATTGAAAGCACAAAAAGATGTGTGTACCTTGAACTTTCCCCAAATTCATTTCGGAAATACAATTTGCAAGATGCTTGCGCTGCAGAAAGAAATATATCCTGGTTATATAAAATAAAAAAAAATAAAAAAGGTGAGTAGAGACTTTCTTCATGACGGATGTTAAGTATCTTGGCTCCAGGAGCAAGGCTGATTTTCCTTTTAGCTCCTCCTAGTCCTGTCCCAGATGTCTCCGGATGTCCCTGTCTGTATCACTTGCGGATACAGCTTTATATACCCTGCCAACCTCTGTCGGAATAAACACCCAAACTCCACTAACTCCCTCTGCTCTG
Source organism: Esox niger (assembly GCA_016801105.1). Taxonomy (NCBI): domain Eukaryota; kingdom Metazoa; phylum Chordata; class Actinopteri; order Esociformes; family Esocidae; genus Esox; species Esox niger. The sequence goes on along the minus strand of JACXGJ010007238.1, from coordinate 7,880 downwards.
CTGATGCAAACGCTATTTACCTATTCAGAGGAGATTTTCGTTCTATTTCCAGTGATGTGTGCAAATGTAGAATATGATATAGGTTGGTACGTTACCTTTCCTCACTTGAGAGAGCAGAGCAGTGTCTGGGCTCACATTCTGACTGGGTTTTCCTGGGCTGTAATGTTAGTCAAGCTGAATATTCAGACAAGTTACTCATTGGGTTTGTACCCAGGTTGTCTGTATGCCACAATGTTTGCCTGTGTTTTAACCTTTTGAACTGCATTCTAAGCACCAACTTGGGCAGACATCAGATCTCAGACAACTGGAACTGGGTGTGAGGGGGAGACATACATAACGAATCAGACTAGGAAAGTCAGACCAACCCAACATGAGAGAATGAAAAAGAGACAACACAGACACCAGGCTGCTGATGGGAAAAAAGAATCCTGGCATGGCCTGAGAATGTGGGGTGAGTAAGTGCCCCCCAGCGGGCAGAACTTTGGGAAAGAATAAATGCCATCGTTCCAAACAGACCCAGGCCAGTATTAATCACCTGGATAGCCTTGGAGCCCAGCGTGCATTAGAGGAAATAGCGTGCTAAGCCAAAGCACCATTCAATCTTCCCCTGGCCGTTCACGATCAGCTGCCTGCTACACAGCCAAGACGACCAAGGCTTGGTGCAATAAGGAGTGATGGAGTAGAGCCCTAGCTACACAGCAAGCATACCATCCACTGAGCATGTTTACATTTTAATCAGATCACACAATTTAGCAGGAGAAGATGCAGCGAGGGGCAGGTAGAAGGGGACACAATTAACTGTGACATGTGGATGGAGAAGGAGAAGAGACGTTTTATGTTGTTATCACTGCTGTATAGAATTGATCTCACATTACAATAATGTCAAATTAATTGGGTCATTAGTTATAATAGTAATTAGGGAATTAGTGAGAAACTCTGAAATTCTAAAAGATTTTTTACAAAGACAAATCAGCCAATGTATAATGCAACTATTAGGAATGTAACTTAATTACGATTTTTTTTATATAACAACAAAATAATATGACAAGATTAATGTAAAAATCTGAAAAGTGGAAGTGTTTTTTCCACTCAAAAAGGACATAAAGAAACATTGTTTTTTCTCATTCATAACTGACATGCCTACACCAACATGGATTAGGAGTGGAGGAAGTCAAGGATTAAGAGTGCATTCCAGGTACTACCTCTGCTTGTGTTGAATAAACAGAAGCTTGTCAAAGGTAGAGTTATTGTGCAATACTTATATAGCTCAGTATCTATAAAAAGTCAGATCTGGGCTTGGTTCGTAGTTTCATGACCTCGCTCTTTCAATGAGACGCGAAACCAGAACCAAGAACCAGAACCGTGCCTCATTCCGTATTACATTATTGATGGATACAGCTCAAGTGCAACCAGGAAAGGTGGGTCCTTGTCAAGCTTTTAAATCTCCAGCAAAATTATAGTCTGACATAATTCTCATTGAAAAAAGACAAGTTATTCACAACTTGGAGAAGACACATATCATCGGCCTAAGGGGGCAATAATATGTCCAGATCCGAGCAGCAGTCCTCCTGCTGCCCAGTAGCTTCCAAATTGCTCAATCAATGATTTGAACATTTTGGTTCATACCAACTGTCTCTCTCCATCACCCTTCTTCAACCCCAAAGCATAGAAAAAACTTTGGTGACAAGGCATTCATGTGTGGCTCCTTGGCTGCAGAACAGTTCTTCCCCAATTTGTACTTTAGAGTTAAAGAAATCCCTATAATTTCCACAGAGTTGAGACTTCTGCCTTTCCACACAGCTCGTCCAACCAGGAAGCCATTGGAGTAAATACATTGCTCACTCACCTTACCACCTCAGTAAGGTTAGCAGGCACCTGAGCTACCTTAGGAAGTCGCTAGAGCATGTTGAGACTAGGAAATCCTTGCTAACAATGTGTGAGGAAACCAGGAAATCACTGCTGAATATGCCTCTTGCTTACCGGGGTGATACTGACCAATTTGCAATGCTCAAGTCAGTTAGCAGCAAAAGCTAAGGTCAAACCTGGACTGTGATGTCAGCTTTGTGTTACAAAATACATCCTTGTACCTTCAATAAGTGTTGATTCAAAGGGGTATTCTCCTGATTCCATCTGAAATCGTCCAGATTAAGTCTGTTTTGAAAGCAGGGCAAGGGATTGGTCAGGTGCATACATCTGAGCTGCCACTGTCAGAAAGATTGAAGTTCCAATGATTAAGGAATGAGCAGGAATTTTATATCTGAATCCAATATGTGTTTGGAAAGGAGGAAGTGAAATAATGGATGTTTGTGTCCAGTTTGTACATCTCTACTGCTTACATGCTGATGGGCTAGATAGATGTGTATTGGTTAAGGGGCTATGGCCAGGCATTTGGTATTGGCCTAATGATCAGGCAGCACAAAGTCCCTACAATGCTTTACAGGCTGCTTATCACAGTTTAAAGAGGCTCAAAATCAGATTTCCGGGCTTTAATTTGAGCAACGTTGATTCAAGGTTGGATGCACATTGTACCGATTATTTGATGACATTGAAATAATGGAAAATGTTCAAAGCCGCTGTAAAGAGGATTACAGTTATTATCTTGAATGAAGCGACCTTGTTTAAAAAGCCCAAATGGGCCAGGGTGTTTATTACAACGTAAAGTTTACTGATTTTGTATAACTGTCCGAAAACTGAATCGGTAGCAAAACACAGGGGTCTCCAAACGATTTCATGAGCTACAAAAATGAAACATGTCGCAAGCAATTATACATTTTTGGCTTTCAATAAGGGACATTCTTCTTCTCTCTGATGTCTGTTTCCTCTATGTCTTTAATCTACAGAATGAAGTACTCAAATATATTATCTGTCAATATTCCTGAAAAAAGAAAGATTAATAAAAACAATTATAGTAAGAACCCTTTACATCCTGTTTGACCTTACTTGAATTCTGTTGAATTCCAAAATACATTTTCTCTGTGGTATTATTCCAGTTTCCAGTAGTGTTTCAGAGTGTAATTCACCTTTAAGTGTGCATCAAGCAAAAGAGGAATATGGCTTGGATGAGTCAGAAGCCCATTGCTGCTGCCATTTCATACAAATAAATAGTACATACATGATATATACAAATGATGTCCTTACACTATTCTGTACTCCTCGGATTGCAGTGTTGAGAAGTGTCACACCCACACGGTTATCATTATTAGCGAGTGATAAAACATGCACATCACACCAAGCACGTGCACAGAAAGGGATCTACATGTACCCAAGACCTGACCAGTTTGTCAACCCAGTTAGAAAATGTATATTTTTTGAATGGTGGTAGAATTATTTTTATTGTGATAATACATTTTTCTTATACAAAATAAGCCCCGCTCATTTCTGTGTGTTAAAAAAAATAGACATGCTTCCCAGACTACGGCTCTGTATAGATTTGGTTAGTAAAGGCAATAATAGAAAATTGGGGGCGTGCAATGCCAATTTTCTATTGATTAAATAATAGCAGAGAGAAAATTAAAACAACGTTTGTGGTGTAAGTTGTAACATGCGAAAACTGCAGTACATTAGTATTTTTTGCAAACTACATATAAATGGGCTTTGAGGTATGTACAGTACAATGAAGACTCCTATGCATGTTATCTAGCAAGCGTATTAGTAGATATTTGCTATAGGTGTTAGCACAAACCTTCAATTCCCAGGGAAGATTTGCGAACAGGTCGAGTTACGCACGGCAACTCCACTCTGGGTAAAATGGAAATCTCATGTTTTCCTCATTTTCTCCAGACATTCATTAATCTTTTAATCTGTTCTAAAGTGCAGTAGCGGGGTATATCACTCCGGCTCCAAAACACACTGAACTCTGAAGGTTTTACTAAACTATGACAGATGAAGAGTCAGGCAGCACTGTACTGTAACAGATGCCACTAGGAAGATGATGCAGGGTTGAGAAGAAGAAACCCATACCAAATATGTAATTTACCATATATGTAATCGACCAAATATGTAATTTCTCGGTATATATACAGCTCCGGAAAAAATTATAGACCACTACACCTTTTTGAGTGAGGAACAGAAGGGATATATTTGCAGCAGTCTCTCAACTTTAACCCTCAGTATGTATATATTTCAAATACATATTTTCTGTATGGAAGAATAGAGAAGAACAGTAAAAATACAACAGAAGAGAACAGAAGAGAAGAGTTATAACCAAAGTGTGTTGCTATAGGAAGCTAAATGCTTCGTTACAGCAGACCTGTCAGCTAGCACAGTGCTGTGAGTTAGCCTGATGCTCGTTAGTCTCAGGAGCTTCAAGAGGACTAAGAGGTCAATAGAGGTGTCACGAAGAGGGTTTGAAAAGTCAAAGGGAGAGGTGAGGGGTCTAGGGGGAAGGTCAGAGAGTGTCACAACACTAATGGGCCAATACCCCAGCCACTCTGTCATGCACACACACACACACACACACGCACACACACACACACACACACAAAGAAAAACCCTGACAACTATGCAACATAGTTGCTGTGTATTCGTCCCAGTTGTGGCATGCAAGTGTAAGTGAGGGTGTGTAGGTGTGTGTGTGTGTGTGTGTGTGTGTGTACTGGTGTCTGCCCTCACCATAGCTGCCCTGTGCCTCTATATGCTCTACTGATTTTCATACCTGGACAGAAAACAAGATCATCTGACACAAACCAAGACCCATTCCCTACTAATATATACATTATGAATGTGGAATTCATGAGTGCATAGATTAAAGATGCACTACAGTTATTGAATAATTCCAACTAGTAGTTGTAAATTAGCGCTCAAGAGCCAAAGACAATTATTTCCGACATGCCCAATTTTGTATGACATGTTAAAATGCCAGTTATTAACATATAATAAACAGCTTGTGTGTTCAATATCCCAGAATGCATACTTAGCCTGTATGAAGTGGATACAGTAGGTGTTCAAGCTAAACTCACCTTTTCTCCCCTACTGGGCTCATGCCCTTTTACGCCCCTTCCTAACTCCCACACATCCACTCATCCCCTACCTAGGAACCAAGAAAGGCAATCAACACTGGAAAATTACAATGAGTAAGTACAAGAGAGAAGAGCAATAGAGAGAGAGATTGACAGAGAAAAAGTGATTGAGAGAGAAGAGGCAGGTAAAGGTCAAACATCTGGCTGTCTCCTGCAGGTGTGCCAGCAGGGCACCAGCCCTCCTCCTCTCCCTCTTTCTCCTCCTCTCCCTCTACACCACTCATTACTTAGTACTGGTTCCCTCCTGCAGAGGGAAAAGGGAGGGCAACTTCTTCAGTTAGAATGGAGAGTGTCACTAAGGCAACATGTGGTTTTCTCACAATAATTAACACAAAGGGCCATTCCGAGTTGTATGCAATGATCAACAGGCAGGTAAAACTCCTCTTGGCAGTGAGACAGAACCGTGTATAATCCACTAAATATCATTCGATTAATATTACAACGTTGGTGAACATGGTGGATTTCTAGCTAAAAAACACACAGCCTTTCCCTGTGCTGCATGGGCATCAACAACTGCTTCGCTATGGCCTGTGAGCACAAGATGGCTGTTAAACACCAGGTCTGACACGCTCAGTGCCTCAAGCTGTCCGCAGACACATTACAGAATGACATTAGCTTGATCTTGGAGTGTGTGTGCATGTGTGTGTGTGTGTGTGTGCATGTGTGTGTGTGTGTGTGTGTGTGTGTGAGAGAGACAGAGAGAGAGAAATAGGAGGGAGAGATTAAATAGTCCATGTACAGACAATTATGGACAATAACAATCCAGTTTAAAAACAGTTAAGAGTTTAGAACTCAAAGAGCAATAGAGAGAGAGTGAGAGAGGCGAGACACATAAAGAGCAGTGAATCTTGATTATTCTCTTGTACAGTCACCTCCTAATTATAGTTTGGTCCCAGAGCAGCGTACTACTGTACATCAGGGCCTTGTGCTAAACCAGGTGGCAGTGGAAAGTGCCAACACTGCTCAGGTGCATGTGAACACAGACACAGAAAAACACACACACACACACACACACACACACAGAGAGACACACACAGACACACCTGCCCTGTGTTTGGAACTAATTAGGGATAGAGAAGTAATTCAAGCTCACTGCGTTCACACCTGACATGGTCCATCATCGTGTCCTTCTTCTCTGTGGCAGATATTCTAATGCAAACAAATAGAAAAATCAGAAAATCAGTAACATTTTCTGAAAATTAAACTGAATGTTTATTGGGGTGGGGTGCATCAAAGACAGTTCATTCAGGAAGTGATTTAAAAGGCAAATGATAACGAATTTCAACTACTTGAAAATTGACCCAGTTTTATTATTATTTATAATCTACTAAAGTCTTGTCTTCCTGAATTGGCAGTCTTAAATTTGAATTTAAACCAACCCTGATATTAAGATCCTGATTGTAAACACATCCGCATCAACTGCAGACCAGGATGTTAGGATGGTAAATGTAGAACATGATGGTAAATGTAGTAAAGGATGGTAGGATGGTAAATGTAGTACAGGATGGTAGGATGGTATATTTTGTACAGGATGTTAGGATGGTAAATGTAGAACATGATGGTAAATGTAGTACAGGATGGTAGGATGGTAAATGTAGTACAGGATGGTAGGATGGTAAATGTAGTACAGGATGGTAGGATGGTAAATATAGTACAGGATCGTAGGATGGTAAATGTAGTACGGGATGGTAGGATGGTAAATATAGTACAGGATGGTAGGATGGTAAATGTAGTACGGGATGGTAGGATGGTAAATATAGTACAGGATGGTAGGATGGTAAATATAGTACACGATGTTAGGATGTTAAATGTAGAAAAGGATGGTAGGAGGGCAAAGGAAGAACAGGATGGTAGGAGGGTAAATGTAGTATGACAAGATGGTAAATGTAGAACAGGAGGGTAAATGTAGAACAGAATGGTAGGCTGGTAAATGTCTAACAGGATGTGAAGAAGCCCGTCTTTACATGATGATACGCATGTATTTTAGTTCTATTCTGTTGTTACAGGACTGGTACTTCGTTATCTTGTGCTATATGAGGTACCGTATCACAAGCAGTTGGTATCCACTATTGAAGGGCCGCACACAACCTGATAAGCGTATGAAGCTTAAGAGGGGACACTACCAGGCCATGTAAGCTTAGAATATAGAATACATGTATGTGATTGGAAGACAGCCAGATATTGGAGGGGATGTGCTGGAGGATAATGGACTATGTAATCATTGGCTATAACCACTGACCGCCTCTACGTATTGGTATATCAGAATGTGTTTGCTTTGTATTCATAGAAGAGAAAAGGAAAGATCTATGGAAGGTGAAACATCATAGCCACATGCTGAATAAAGATGGCTCTCCCCTGGCTTCTGGGTGCATACATTTTGTTCATGGATCACAAATGGACAGGAAACCGACAACAGGATGGTAAATGTAGAACAGGAGGTTAAATGTAGAACAGGATGGTATAAGGGTAAATGTAGTACAGGGTGGTAGGAGGGTAAATGTAGTACAGAAGGGTAAATGTAGAACAACATGGTAGGCTGGTAAATGTCTATCAGGATGGTAGGAAGGTAAATGTAGAACAAGATTGTAGGAGGGTAAATGTAGTACAGGGTGGTAGGTGGGTAAATGTAGAACAGGATTGTAGGAGGGTAAATGTAGTACAGGGTGGTAGGTGGGTAAATGTAGAACAGGATGGTAGGAGGGTAAATGTAGAACAGGATGGTAGGAGGGTAAATGTAGTACAGGGTGGTCAATGTAGAACAGGATTGTAGGAGGGTAAATGTAGTACAGGGTGGTAGGAGGGTAAATGTTGAACAGGATGGTAGGAGGGTAAATGTAGAACAGGATGGTAAATGTAGAACAG